>PDGT01000025.1:4163727-4182710 GCA_003671415.1 Megathymus violae
TTGTAATGTCTTATTTGTGTATGTCCATGCTTCACGCAATACAGGTAATACCAGTGCGGAGGTGTGAGTGTGATCGTTTATATAATTAAATAAATATCGATGAAGTAAACTATGGTTTCGGCCAGTGTCGTGAACTATTCACAGATAAATATGTATTACTTCTAATCCCCTCGGCAATGAACGTTATTAAATGTGATAACTTTATACATGACACAAAGGACACGAACTCCCTCAAATCAAAGACCTTCCGTCTAACCGTGCAGTAAAAGTACACCGCTCTCGATTCAACCAAAATCGTCGCGTCTGCTTTCTCGCACAAAACCCTGACGAAACGCGATAACCTACAGCTGAACCACAGAGCAGATGTAGCAGAAGACCAACTACATACAAATGGCGTTCTTAACTAAGTCGATTCACGCCAACTTAGTTTGTGCTTCGCAATTACAAGCTATATATTGTGCGAGAAGTTGAATAAAAAATTCATCCGATGAATCGTACACAGCTTCTAGCGTAAGTAATTGATACCTGAAAAATCAATTAAGAGTTAGACAATTAACATTGCCGCTACCCAGATAAATGTCTATATTTCTATAAGAGTACCTAGTGCTTTATTCGTACCTATATATATTTTAACTATTGATTCCACATAGAACTGACGTTATAATTATAAATAATTATTCACTGTATATTGTATTGTCGTAATTTTTTTCAGAATGTCCCTTTGTTTTCGGTACAGATCGCCGGCTTCTTCTAAGCTGTTAGTAATTTGTCTAAATAATGAAAGAACGAAATACAAGTACCGCAAGCACCATATGAATTTAGTCTAATCTAGTTTTATATGGACCTCCTGTTTCTTCCATAATCCGTGACCGCGACTCGAGATGCATTCCTCCTAATTTCACCTTCCAATTTGCAGATCATCTTTCGCAGAACACGGTTCATACAAAGCGGTGGTCTTTGAGAGCTTACAATACGGCGTTTGCTCCGTTCGCTGTGCACAATGAGCCTTTTATTTTATTGTAGGAATCACCGCGTCTATTATATGCTCATTTGGGGTTCATTCAGGACGCCAGTCGGTGACACTTGGTATATCCGGAGCGGATATCGGCATCGATTAGCCGCTGGTGGGACAATGCCGTCGCTGGTGTTGGCCCCGTGTAATGTGATGGCATTTGGCATTTAAACTGCGATTCAAATTTTTACATATATATATTATTTTTTAAATTTAATACCAGACACAACAATAAATAAACGCCCATCCACTGCGCCAAGCATTCATTGTGTTGCAGGCATCATTAAAATGCATAATTAGGACATTACGAATAATTAAGATTTGCCATGTAGATAGTAGATAAATGTGTGCCCAGACGGAAATGGTCCCATAGCTTATACGTTCAAATATCGAATTATAAGCCATGAAACCATTTTCGTCACATTGGTAAATTCAGCTTGAGATCGAGAGGGAAAAATGTAAAATATTACACAAAAAATGCCATCAAAAACATTAAGGGCACGTCGTTTCAGGACTGATAACCGAAGGTATAGAATGTCACCGACTGCCGTTGCAGTCACAAGAACCTGGAACAGTCAGAGTAGCGCCTATTAGGGACTTTAAAAGGCTGATAGATATAAAGATAGATGCCATAGAAGCCGTTTGTAAAAATAAATATAAGAAAGAAAACATTCAAATCTTCCTATTTATTTCGTAAAATAATAGCTGCAGAAGCCGTTACAAATGTTTGAAATAAAAAGATGGACTATAATGCCGAATATAATTTAAAAAAAATGCAGCGAGAACTAATGAAACAGACAGCCCTCGACCTTTGCCGTGGTATCGGACCTGTGAACATATTGCGTTTAATGTTTTTGTATATCCGATAAAGAAAGTCTAGTCGGCCAATTGAGTCAAGTGCAACATACCATACGAAGTTAATATATTTTGACGGATTGTCTTCAGTGTCAGATTTTTTTATGTAAATAGTCGGCAAATTAACAGACGGGTCAGTTGATGGCAATAATTACCGGTTCATTGTTATTTAGACATATACATACATATATGTTCTAATATCAATACATTAACATTACACCTATGGCAACAGTCGTGAACTCAGCTTGAGGTAACGCGGAGCTGTGATCCCGTGTACTGCTGGTTATCAATCACGCCCATCTCCCTGAGCTGTTTCGCGGGAGTTGCATCAGTTGATCCCCCAATCACCAGCGAACTGATAATGAGCTATAATGTTTTCAGTTTCCGGAATGATGCCCTTATTTTGCTACTGAGTTGTTGTGTAAACTTATGCTTTCCATCCAGGATGAAATCAAGGTTTCGTGGGAAAGTTACGTGCTCAACATTTAGGATATTGATTTTTATATTTATTTGATACTTTAACTCGAATACAATTTAAGTTTTTGTGTCTAATTTTATTGTTGGCCACATTAAAGATTTAATATAAGATAAGATTGACTAAAGACAATAATATTTATATTAAATATGTTCAGGTCTGTTACGCCGTGCCCAGTGCCATCATCATGCATCATCCACGGAAGCCCGTAACACTAAAGACATTAATTCTGAAGAAAGTGGAGGACTCTTTATTATTGACTCTCAAAAACTACAACCGATTAAATATTTTAGTTTTGATTGTAGTCGTAGGTAGTTTGGATTGAAGCAGGTTGTTAGCTATCAGGCAGATAAAAACCTGCACCACTAAAGGAGTACCTACCGTTAGAATTAAACTAGGCCGAGATTAGATCTCGGCGTCCCAAAAGATCAAGTATGACCGATAATTTCTGAACAGCCAAAGCTTTATTTTTAATTATAGTAAGGCAAGACGCCATACGGGGTGTCATCAACCAGAAATATACAAAACGGATATCGATCGACTTTATACGAAAAAAAAGACTCCCTTTATCCTTTGATCGCAGTAAACAAATACAATGAAACTGTACATAATTGAAAATTCGACAACTCGATACGTCACCTCACAAATTAACTCAACAGGAGCTCCCTCGAAGTGTTAGTGACGCGCTTTGATCACTCGCGGACTGTTCGCGCCTACGCTAAAGGATTTTTCCTTTATCAAGTGGTATCCCGGTATGATTGACGCGTGATTCGCTGCGAACAGTTCTGTACTAGCACAACTTCAACCCAAAAACCACCGTTAAACAACAATGACCTTTAAGTCTCGCGTCAAACGCTATCGGACACATTGGCCCATACTCTTACGACAGCAAAAACAAGTTTGTCACACCGTCGTGGGGCATTTTTGACGTGTTATCTAAGAAATAAGATTTAAATGAATTTGTACCGTATGTCAAATCATTATGAATTTATTTAGGGTTTGTTAAGTGTAAGAGTGAGTTTGTTTCGCAGTAATAAGTTGCGGGGTTGCGTCGTGTTTGGAAAATGAGTTTCCTTGCGCAGGAGAAGCTCAGTCGCACTGCGGTCGAGATAATAACAAGCGAAGAAATATGGCTTGTTTTGAAGTTCTCTTACATTTTAATAAGTAGTGACGGCTTGGGTTCAACTCGATAGGAGCCTATTGCAGGCTACGGTTTCTCCGCCTAATTAAGAAGATCTAAAGCGTACTTTCACCAAGCTACTCCAGTGCGGATTGATGGAGGAATTAGTGGCCAACCCAAGTGTTAGAAACTCTTTTATTACCCGATAATCCATACGTCCGTTTAAACTGGGAAAATCGTCAAACTCCAAAATAATTCCTTGCTTGTACCAAAGACATCGTGTCAGTTAACTGTTAGCATAATCTGCTTAAAACCTCAGTCAGGTTTGGACAGAAACCTGCGAATGACCATTCTTGATTATTAATAATTGTATATCTTGAATAGGCCAAACTCTATAAAAGTTCTCCAATACTGCCTACTCACACACCGCTCTATTTTGCTTAAGCTAACTATTGTTCTTGAACCAATTACGATCATAATTATTTATTAAATTATGATAACTTACTCATTTTATCGTTATAACTCGTCCAAAACATTCTGCAAAAATGTTTTCTGAAACTGAAGGGCAGTTTCAGTCGGCTTCGCTCAACATACTCGTGGGAATCTTAATAGAAATATACTATGTATACATATCGGCGCATTATAAGTTAAAACACCGGGTAGTACTCAATAACAAAACAAAAATAACGGGCAGAGGCAAATTAAAACACTCCCACCCTCAATCAACTAGTATAAAAACACGTGCAAAACCACTCATAGGTTCAAAAGCGAGTCAGACACCGGACGAAGCGCTGCTCCTGCATTGATGTGTTCAACGCTCTGAATCTCCATTCAAGTGACACGAAGTGATTCTCACAAGATTGCTGTTTAAAGGATTAGGAAAGTAGTCTTGGACATTTTTGCTATTCCTAAACTGTATAACTTTTAAATTAATTTCCATTCGTTATTATTTTATGTTGATCGAATCAAATACTGTTAGCATATTACAAATTCCTTTGTTTTACAAATATTTACCTTTTGCTTTGTTAATAAGTGCTTTCGATATTCTAATGTGTTTAACCCATTTTACTCTGTTATACATCCATCTGGAATTTTAAATAAGAATCGACGTTGTAGTAAGGTACTTTACAGTGATTCAATTAAATAATCACATATAAGGCATTTTACAATTATTCACATAACTTAAGTAAAAAATTCTCATGCACACTGTTCTGCTTTGTATTTATTGTACTGAACGAAGAATAATTTGCTTCTATACAATGGAATAATATTAGATTAAACATTAAAACGAAGTCTGTATCTCAATTCTGTAACCATGTGTCAGTAGACATGTTTAAAGAATTGATGTTCAAATACCTATTAAACACATTATTTGTTATTTATTTATTTTAAATTTACAGCTTGATCTGAAACTAGGCTTGCCAGTCCAGCCTTTATATTTAAATATATATAAGATTCTTTATATAAGATTCTTATTTATATTTAATACATAAAAATATTAAATCGCATTTCCGTCGCTGCTCGCTTCGTTGTTCGCGCTGCAGCACGTCGATCGGGCCGGTAATTGTCGCGAGCGGCTCGTCAGATCTCGCGCTCCGCGGCGCGGCGCCTTTTGATTGTTTTTCCAGCGATCAAAGTTTTTACACCTGGCCGGCGCGCGGCGGCGGTACCGTCGCCGCTTATTTACAAGGTGTACCAATATCGCAATGATACTTATCGGCGTCGTAAATGTGTAGAAACCTGCACCGACGTACTCGTAGTGTATGAGCTTACTTTAGATACAAATATTATCAGTTGCCCACTGCTACATAGATACGCTGGAAAGTTCTATTTTCATATATATAAAATTCTTCTACACGTCACGTTTTCGTCTTCGTCAGTTGGGATTTTTTGATATTAAGATATGTGATGCAATTCTAGTCATTTGTTATTAATACATAGCATTTTTTTGTTTGGCATTTCAGACTTCAATTTACAAAACAGTTCAACGGGTTTAACGGATCACGAGATGGTTAGTGGTCACCACTATCCACGGACAGAGAACGATGCGGAAGTGTTAGATGTTAGCTGACACATATTAGAACACGTCAAAATATTTCTCGGTTGGTTTTAGAAGGAGCGCGGTTTAGCCGGGCAGGTAAAATATTCCATCACCATGCTGGATTCT
This sequence comes from Megathymus violae, assembly GCA_003671415.1. NCBI lineage: Eukaryota > Metazoa > Arthropoda > Insecta > Lepidoptera > Hesperiidae > Megathymus > Megathymus violae. The sequence goes on from PDGT01000025.1 coordinate 4,169,357, forward strand.
GCTGGACGCTAACACCATGCTTTATCTGTTGCTGAACAAGATTAACCCCGAGCAAGAGAATTAGACTCCATAGAAGAAGTTCCCTGTGCGCCAACCTTGTACTTGCGAAAAAACTCTAAATTCAATATTTAAAAAATTCAAAATCATTTAATCATATGCACGTCATTTTTTGCTTCTACTACCGTTTCGAAAAGGTACTTTACCGTTGAGGAGAAGAAACGGCGAAAATAACTCCTCAGTACATCTTGTAAATAACACATGGTAATTACAATAATTTAATTGTGTGCGGAACTGGTTTCGACACTATTATTTCCAGGCTTCCTTGTCATTAATATATTCATCTATACTATAATATCGTTCGTATATTTATATATAAATGAAGTGTTAGAATACTCTTAGTAACGTTTTTTTTTATATGCCTGTATTATCACAATGTACACGGGGTCGTGTTTGCCCCCGGCGCCTGGCGAAACGGAAGACGAATATTGTTTTAAAATCGATCCGAAACCCGAGCCCTCGCATGTTTGCTCAGGTTTAAACACACCACGACGACCGAGACCGCGGCCGCTCCGCCGAGACCTGCCCCGTCTCCGCGCACTCGGTCAGGGCTGTCGATGTCGCGTTTTAATTATTTTTATTTACATTGAAAGTAACTTGTACAAAAATAATTTCGTGGAAATTTCAACTATAAGGAAGCGAGTGAATTTATTTGGCGACGGAAAAATACTTACTTACATTTGTAACAATAGTACGTAGTAGTACAGTTCTTATTCTTTTATTCATATAAGTATTACCGGTAGTAATTTATTAGCTTCTACTACCGTTTCAGTAAGATAGTTTATAATGGATGTGATGAAACATTGCTAGAAACTATTGCACATAAACAATATACATTACTCACAGTAATATTATCTATTGAGTGTCTTTGTCTTGTAGTTCAATTTGTAGTGACCCAAGCCTGCCAGGCCCCGGGTTCGATTTCCGACTGGGGCAGATATTTAATAGGTTGGGGAGAAAGTATTTTCATATTTTAGTATGTATGAACTTGAAATGAAATCTCGTTGACTATACCATTTGCATCTAGCCGGTTTTGGTATCATTAAAGTTTAAATTTTAAAGAAGACAATTTCAAATTTAAATTTGGAAAATGTGTGATTTTCATTTGTTTTGCTTACTGCCAATATGAGTGAGTGTAATGAATAAATTCGCTACGTTTAAAATTTTACTACAAAACAGGCAAAAATGCAACGCAGGCCGCGAAAAAAATTTGTAATGTTTATGGACCTAGTGCAGGGTCTGTGAGAGTAGCACAAAATTGGTTTAAGCGTTTTCAATCCGGAAATTATAATGTCACAGATGCATGTCGCTCTGGTCGCTCTGTCACGGATAAATTGGGTGCCATTTTTGAAAAAGTTCAGCAAGATCGGCATATCAGTTACGACGTAGCTAAAGAACTGGAAATTGATCACAAAACAGTTTTGACGCATTTGGGCAAAGCTGGGTACACAAATAAGCTCGATATTTTCGTGCCACACGAACTCACTGAAAGAAACCTCATGAACCGTGTCCTCATTTGCGATTCTTTATTACAACGTAATGAAACCGGACCGTTTTTGAAGAAGCTGATAACTTTCTATAGCAATGGGATTTTGTCCCTACCCACAAGATGACAAAAAGTTATCGAACAAAATGGTACTTATATACTTTAGTTAAATTTTAAAAAACTTTATTAAAAATGTTTTGAATTTTCATAAAAAAATGCGAAAAGATTTTCTCCCCAACCTAATATGTGACAGATACCTAATTGTTTGTTCTTGAGTCGTTGCAACACATAGAATTCTAGTGCTTAGGTGTGAGTGTGAGAGCGTTTTTTATTATTCAGTATATCTTATCTGAGCATATATCTAATCTAATCGAGCCTTACATAACTTCTGTAATCTTTTTTAGTTTTAAATAAATATTTGTGCATGCAAAAACAGTTTTATTTCAGACAGACAACAGATTTCCGGCCATGGCTAACATTTATGCCACAGATAAATATTTGATTTCGGTCAATAATTGTCGGAAACTAAGTTACAGAAAACCAGTGGTTGATAATAAGTAAATATTGTATCTGTTATATATGTTTCGAGGTTCTCTCACAGTAGTGGATATGAATTTCGGTAAGACGACGAAGGCAACCCTATCACGTGTAGGACTACTTATAAGTACCCACCGAAGAGTGGCTGTTTAAAAACATCTTGTGACGCGTGACAGCAAACACAGACACACGCCGAGCTCTTCCCACGACATTTTACACACACACAAAAAATTGCACCCTCACCGTCCGATGTCCTATGCTAGTTAAAGGACGTGGAAGTATGTTCACTACATTTACATTGCCATTTATTAGTTGGGGATAAACGTGCATCATGTAAATTGCTGTTTATGTCGTTCAATACAAGACGTTCATGAATCAATCCATATTCGAGCGGCATTAAAACTTGCGACAGGCAGGTTGATTTAACCCCTGCATCAATCCGAACTAAGCCAGTGTATTAGTGTATCGTCTAGAGCAGAGCACCCCAAACTTTCCTTAATTTGTCAACTACTTGGCATGTTTTACGGTTTTGGGTAGACCCCCTGTTTACTTAATTTTGATTTTTTTCAAGTTCATCAATTTCAAATCTGTTTTTGATAGCTGGTTTAGCGCTGCTCGCTTTGAATGGATATTTTTGAAACAATTGCGAAGTGTGAATAAAAAGTGAAGTGGAATGTCATAATTTAAAAATTTCCTAGTTCAAGAATTTTTTTTACTTCGTCCAAGATAATTTTCATCTTAATACTAAACACTAATATTTATACTACAGCCAAGATTTCCTTTCTTCTGCGCTCTATAATATCCCTATTTCGATAATGATATTATAATTGTGAAAATAAGCTTGTATACCACACCATAGTAGTACGGAAGGTCTGTTTGTTACGGTTTCAGTAAAACCTAACCAACAATTATCCGTGATCTTTTGCAAAGACAAGGTGGGAAGTCTAGCTAATAAGTTGACACAGGCTACAATTTACCGCAGTAAAATACTTTTTACAATCTATCCACTATCGTCGACTCCCATTTACAACTTTGAAATCAATTTTTTTGGACCCTCTACATGTCCTCCTCTGCCCCTAGGGTGGATATAAACCACTTAGGGTATCACGTCTCTAGACCTACGCAATAACATAGAGATACCAGTGGCCTGCAGTAGCCACTAGTGTTATGATGATGAATGGATGTCAATACTCACTCACTGTCACCAACACACTGCGTTCCTCCTCGACAGGAATAGCAGATGTCGCGGAATATGATCGTAATCGAAACTTATCTTACAATATCTGCGTAATCAATTTAAGTCAAAGCAAACATAATAAAACATAATTCATAGTCATTTTAAGATTATTAGCTATTAAGACGAAGCGAGTGTGTTACTTTTAAAAGCACAGTTTAACTAGATACATACATTATAAACGTTATCTTGACATGTTGCCGCCCGCCCGTCCGACCGACGGTTGCACCTCTCGCGCCCGCTGCGGCACTCATTAGCCAACAATTTATAATCAAATACCAGCAATAAATAAAACACTCTGTAAAACAATAGCCGTAAGATGTCGGGAGTAATGATAGTTCGGCCAGAGACTACGAGATATACAGACGGGATCATCCTGTTTTGACGGCTGTTTAATGCCTACAGCAAGTAAGTGCAAACGATTCATACTAGTGACGCGAAAATAATCAGCCGTAAAATTGTAAAATAAATATATTGATAATACGTTTCAAACATTAAATTGATAAAGTATTAAAGTAGTAAGTTAATTGTTAAAAAAAAAGTATGGCAACGATAAAAAAAACGAAATTTATTTAATTATTATTTCCTTGTTCAAACGACAGGTTCCGTCAGAATTAAACAAGTGGTAGAGAGTCCAACGACGTCCAACATAAGGATTCCAGCGACTTAACCTCATCTGTTATTCAATAGGCTGCACCATGAACAGGGAAGATCAGCTTGGACCCAAGCATCCGTAAAGCTTTGAGGTGCATGAAACATCCCCGAACAACGACGTGCAAACCCAACATACTTGATCAGAACGTTTGCCAATAAAATATTAATTATTTTGACACTGTTCAGTAAACTGTCACCTCTTTATTTTTTCAATGTTTTTATTCTGTGACTTATAGGAATAAACGATGTAAGTAGTGTTGGGGATATGAATAAATGATCTCAATTCCTTATAGAGCCGCATTAAATTTAATAAGGCTTGCACTTGCGCACTCACTCACCCGTTAAACGGTAATGCGGGACAATTTATTCAGATCAGGTGGTACCATTGTCCGGTGGTAGTATTGTTCCTGATCGACTATCTTTACACTTGCTTATAAAAGAGATCAAAAGAAAATTGTGTGACAATAATGTGATTGTATGTGGTCAATGCCGACGGTGGACATTCGTATTTTGACAGCCACCACCGACACGTTGTCGGCCAAGAAGAATGCAAAGAACCCTCCTGTTTGTTTGTTTGTTTGTTGTTCGGCATTGCCATTAAAATCCCTTATAAAGAAATCGGGTTTGTTAACCAGAAAATCGGTACCCTGCCTCACTGTCAGCAGGGTGCGCCCCGAGCTGGAGAAGTTGCCTCGGACTCAAAGATGGAGTAACTTAGACTTTAAATGATAAGCAATTAAAAACTTACTAAACTATAATCACTTACCGAATTATGTTAAATGTTACAGGTACTCACGATTAGAACAAAATTATACTATATAATTAGATGTGGATGTAACTTAATTTTACAGAAAACTTATTAATTAAATTAATAAAACAAAAATTAATTAATCTATTTAACAGCATTGTGCGAGTACTCAATCGAATCATAAATACACAGTACAACTATATCTAAAATATTTACGAATATTTTCCGTTTTCCGTTGAAAATTAATTATTCAAAACTTATTATAAATTACCTTTGTCGTCAAATATACATAATTATAAAAACTAATACCAATGTTTATTTCAAATTATTGATTTAAACAGTAATGAATGTAAATATTTACCCTTGGCGTCGTAATTAATTCGCCCGCGAATATGGTTACCTACTCGGTCAGTCGTTATATTACAACGACTGACCTCACTAACTGATTCCCAAAAAAGAGTCATCAACCGATCCTCCCCCGCATCATCAAGACGCCCACGAATATATTTGGTTGGCAAAAAAACGTTAATACATGTTTAATTAAAAGGAAGCTCGATGAAATGAAGTCATCTTCGATAATTACGCGTTTGGTCGGGCCGAGTAATGAGTCAGCCAGGCGATTGGTCGGTGACCAGCTCCCGCGCCGGCGATAATTGAGAAACGATAAGTTGTCGCTAGCTTAATCTTCTAAATGGAAATCGAGACACGATCTCCGATGTAGCACAGTGAGTAACCAATTACTCGTTATATCTAAAATAATTGGGTTTCGTCAATGATACTTCTATACATTTACCATTGTTTGAATTAGATACCATCAACAACATATTTAAACAATATAATAAAGTCAAAATTAACGTATTATCAAATCGTTTCTTCCGCACGCCATATATCGTAATGAAAAAACCGTAAAAGCAATGGCTATTTCTTTTCATTCGTTATTTAACCTGATCCTTGTTTTGTTACAAATTATGCAAATTAGTAAGACTTACGTTTAAATTAATTTCAATGAAATTATTGAAGTAAGCCATAAAATATACTTTTCCCTCAGCAATAACGATTCTTCATTAATGTCTTTCCTTAAATATTAAATAAAAATAAATAGATTGCAACAATCCGCAAGCACAACGTATGATGGTATATACTTCTACACATACATGAAACCTCCCTCCATCTCACAAAAGAAACTTTTTCCTTTAATTTAATAACAATGAATTTCCGCAAAGTAACGCCTGATACTATCAAATATAAATTAAAACTAAGATATTTATTGAAACATTTCATTTAAATGCGCGTATTTATATAGGTATCTACGTTTCAATAAGTTTACCTCCTCTCATTTCGGTCAAAAATCAAGCAGTTTCCTGAATGACGTCGTCGAAAAGCACAATTTTATTACGCACCAGTCAAACTTTTATCCCTTCTGAATCGCAAATGAAACAATTGAAACGCATGTCACTTCGTATGTCCTCGACCGGCGTTCGCTCGTCATCCACCACCAGGCGGTCGGACGAGCGGCGCCGTTGGGATCGGGAAATTAAAAGATGGAGCACAACGACAAGCTGAATGACGTGACGAGCACCTGTCGCGACGAGATACGACTGTTTGAGTTTCATGACGAACGACTTAAAAGTAAACACGGGTACGTCGGTAGATCAACACTAAATATAATGTTACATTCGTGTTGTCTGAACACAATTAAACTACTCTGTGGCACAGTTGCTACTCTACTGCCGTGAGGAGTCTCGGGTTGGATTCCTTGAGACATTTGTGTGACGGATAAACGTTTGATCTCGAGGTGTCGATGTTTGTCACGTTTGTCCAACACATTGAATCCTAGCGCAGGGGTGGGTGTGTATAATTTATTTATTTACATAAAGTTCTTCGGCCTAGTCGAGAGTAGCAACAGATCTAGGATCGATTTATGTCCTATAAAGGTAGTATTTGAATTCATTTAAGTGTATACAGCATACCGACATGTAAAACTTGTATGAATAATAATTTGAGACAAACAGGTCACGGTTACGGCTAGTACATATGTTACCAACAAAAAAAAAGACGTAAATAAAGATAAAAATTATCTAATAGCAGCGGTCACCGTCCTTTACATTACAACCCATGACTGACCCAGTTCTGGGTTCAGCTCGCCTCTCGGAATGAAGAGGGTTCAAGTGCCATATGTCGCAGTCTAATTTTGTCTAGAACATTTTACCTATGTACCTTAAGAATATTACAAAGCGGATTCTCCACATTTTCTCTCCAGTCAGCAACGCATTGGCGACAACCCTGATGTTGACGTGCATGCGGCGATCACTTGCCAGCACGCGGTCCATTTGATCGGTCGCCGACTTGACCAACGCACTTATACGCGCATATTACTTGAACTGAGTTCCCTCGGGAACCCATCAAACGAATGGGCTTTGACTCTTTATATGACAGCGGGAATATTCGTTTCTCAATACACGGTATTCGTTGATTACTTAAACCAGTTTAACGCACAAACCGTCATTATCAGTTAGCTCTTATTGTCTAAACAGGCCGTTGTTAACTCAAAACGATACCAATCAAATGCCGCGTCTGGCTATGTTTAATCTGTGACCTAGGCAAAAAAAATACTAAACGTATAACTCTAAACGAACTAACTTCTCCGGCAACATGAATTTGAATACTAATGATAATGTTAAAGACTACACCGACACCTGTCGCATCCCATCGTGCCCGTTAACTTATTACCAAGACACTCGTGTTACCTGTAAGCCTGATTGTTTAATCTGTTTTTTTGAATAGTCAAAGGCAAGTCAAAAAGTTAAGTCTTAAGAAGTTACATTATTGTTACCAGTCGCGTCAACTTTTCGTATACGAAACTAGGAAATAGACATGCTGATGCAGACCGTTTATGCTATTGTTATGAAGAGAGTGTGCGAACTTTCTCAGTTTGTGTACGCGGAGGGGAATCTCTGAAACCACGGCGCCTAATTAAAAAATTCTTTCTTTTTACATAAACTATGTTAACGCTTGACAATAATCTCACCTGATGGTACGTGGTGATGAAGTCCAAGATTTTTGACGCACTAACTTATTACGCCTATTCACTCTCCTCTAGAAGACTCCCAAACTGTAAGTAGCCGGGGACACCGTTTTGCCGTTTGAAAGGTATATTATTCTAAATGGATTGTCTAGATTTCTGGTACAAAGTGACCAATGCCAGCCAACAGACATAAACACCTAGAGCTAGTTAAAAAACTATACAGCGTTTTTTTAGCGCATTGAGCGACAGATGGCGCTGGTAATTTATTGGTGTAAACACAAATATACAAAAGCGGGTATCTATGTTTTAACGTTCGAGTAGAAACTAATCTATTTTTTTGTCAAAAATCGGCAAACTAGCAAACAGATAATATATGGTAAGTACCCATCGCCGCTCACCATGACACCTATCTAAACCATCACCGAGGAGTTGCCGGCCTGACGCTATACACGGGTTGAAGGAAGGGGTACCCTCTTCTTACTATTTTTTCTCTGACACTACTACCGAAATACCTTTAAAATAGTTCATTGTTATTTGTAAAAGGTAAGTCACAACTAATCTGGTAGGTAAAGTGTTCTTTCGTAAATGTAGTAAAGTGTTCGTTGCAAGGTGGTGGACCTTGCACGAGTATCCTCGAGATTGAACTGGATGGTGCAGAGACAGCATCATTTATTATTGGGTTATATTGGTATACGATTGTAAAAGCTACACACAGCGACATCTTGCGGCGAGCTGCGTAGTTAAAATTAGATTTGTAGATTCAGATCTACACAATATATATATTTATTTTTATTGTATTATGTTTAATTTCCTAATTAAATAAAACTGAAAATCAACTGCATATCTAGTGCCAGAATAAGTGAGTAATGAAAATTAATAAGAGTCTCAACAGACAGACATAATATATACGGCTACATATTAATAACGAGATACGATACACAACGAGTTACACAGTGAAACAAAATTGAGATTATACAATAAAAACTAATAACAAACTTGATTAGTGTATCTGTCCGTGAACACGTCCAGTGCTGTACAGTGTGGGTAGGTGTACGTTACGACGCACAACGTACAAGCTATCGAGCCGTAAACGAACCCGCGTGTAAAAACCAGTCGCGTATTATTGTGTGTCATTCACGCTATTGAACCGACAGAAAAAGTTGGCGCCGGAGGAAATATGAATTTTAAATTGAGAAAAGCTCAGATACCATTGTAATGTAATACGTAGACTTTTGGTTTTTACGAAAAAGTTTAACTTTTTGTAGCACAATAGAGGAAACGTATCAAAGTGTTTGTTTAGGCGTGCCAGGGAGGCCATTAGTTCGTCACTATTCGGGATTTCTGTCGGACTTCTATTACTAATACGGAATTTCTGGAAACCAAATTGTTAAATATGTTATAATGCTATAATCATATGTAATGATGATGGAAATTTGATAATTTAAGCTAATCTTAAGGTTATATATAGGTAATAATAAATATTTGAGTACTGGTGTAACCAGTAAAGTATGTCGGAAACCAATTAGAATAACATCAAACATGTACATGACACGTGCTTGAACAAATAAATCATTTCATTCATTCATATGACTATATGGAATAAAAAAATCTGTGTCTGTTTGTAATCTTAAAAAATACTTTTAATGGGGTTTTACTAATAAACTCATAACGTAAGTCTAGATATACGAGGTAAATATGAAAAAAAAAACAAACCTGACAAAAACGAGTAATAAATAAAGTAATAAAGGTTTCGGGATAGTTATTAATGAACGTTAGTCATATCATCATTAAGTTTTCCTTTAATTTGTCATCATCATATAAATGTATCTATTCTATCCTTCCAATGAAGTGTATCGTAATACATCGCAACACATATTTTTGTTTATAGTTCTATAAAATTGTTTTATAACCCTGAAGATTCATTTCATTTATGTAGAACTGCTCCGGAACATCTGTCATAATAGATTTTCTATGACACGAAAGTAATTTCAAGTGGATTCTCGCACTTATTAAACGATCTTGGTAGGGACCCTGCCTTCCGAACTATGGATCCCGGTTTTATTCCCGGTCGGAGCAGATATTTATGTGACAGATAAATATTTGTTCTGGGATCATGGGTGTTCGTAATGTCATATTTGTATACGACCACGCCGTCCGAAACACAGAGTATCCTAGTGCGAGTACAAGTGTGAATGTGTGAACGTTTATTTATTTAATCATTTATTTGTCACCAAAGCCTAGATTTGACGACATCAAATCGAATCAAAATTCGGTATCCCAGTAGAACGTAACACACGGTCACTCTATCCGGTGTAATGGGGAATAATATTTAGTCTCCGTGGCAAATATTTTAGGAGAGCGAGTGTTTTTATTGCAAACAAGTTTGACAGCGTAATCGTACTTTTGTGTCGCTTTCGACATTATTAGCGGCGCGTTCACTGTCCGACCTTAAGTGGCTGTTGTCTGCGCGTCAGTACCCACTGGTGGTAGATTGAAACGCATTACGACGCGCGATAGATTATACCACGTTATACGGTTTTTCTCGCCAAACTTGCGTCACCCGTTGGTCTGCGAAGCAAGTCGCTTGATAAAGCAACGTTTCAATGAATGCAGAAAAGGAAATCAAGTAACATGCACAGAACAACAGGGGACCAAGTAGCGGTTACTTCTAGCGATTCTAAATTCTCAAAGATCAAATGTGATTCTTATTTATTTATGTTTGTTTCGTTTAAATTTAATCAATGGATATTAATTTGGTCAATTTAACTCCACTACCGCGCAATTAAAAAATAACGCGCAGACAACAAGGGTCATTAGATACGTAATAATGATGACGTCTCCAGTTGCAAATGTCCGCCCCGGTTCCTGTCTACACTATACACCTAATCAGTATACATTTCGTAACATTAATTATTCCAATGGAACCGTTCATAGGACATTCTTCTATGTACCGACAATGAAATACAAATAGATATATTTTAAATTACATAAAAAATTACTGGTTATGTTCCATGAACACTTACTTGCTATCGAGGAACAATAATATTTTACACATATTTTAATTGCAATGCACCATTTGCAACACTGTCTAAAGTTAATAACATATAATTAACCTAGGTAAAGTTATATTAATGACTGAAAAGTTTGTTCACTTAAAATCCACTAACACACCGTCTCCAAATAAATAATTGTAAATCGCATTGTTATATCATTTTTTAATCACTTAAACTAATCTTTAGATATCAAACAAAATAAAAGTTGTTCAGTACTAAGTTACAATAGTTTCGTCTTTATTTCCTGTACAATAATAATAAACGCAAACAGGTAATTCTACTGTGAACTGTTATTCTTCACCCATCCTTCAGTTTATATATGAAAGCTCTGTACGGAGCGTTAATCTATTTCAAAAAGACAACACAACATTTTAATATAGCATGTTACTCGCGATATTTATAAACAAGTTTAGAAAAAATGTATTTAAAGTAATAATTTATCTATGAAACATGTATAGAATAAAAACGAAGATAAACGAATAATAACGAAGCAAATTATAATGTTAAAAAGGTAACGATATAACTTATGTAAACGGCACTGAATATGTGTGACTTATTTAACAAATAGAAGAAGTCGAAGATGAGTTGAAGTAAGAATAAAGCAGTATTGTGTTACTACAGACGGATGCGCTGGCGCCGGCGCTCGCGCAGATGGCGCTCGTCGACGTCGGAGCGGACACGTGGGGTAAGTCACGAGACGTAGACCTGTCCATGGATGATGGAAGGAACGACTAAATTAATACATGTAGAACCAATAAAGGAAACTAGACGAAAGCAATGGGAAAGAAAACAACTAAGTATAAGTAATTTAAAAAGAATAAAAAATAGAATAGAACAGACGGAAGAAATTAACCACGTTAATGTAAACGAATTGAACTACGGCGAGGTCAACTCAACTTACTCAAACTCGTTTCGAGACATATTTAATATATATATATAGAGAGAGAGAGAGAGAAAGAGGGAGATAGATTTGTACCTGTAAGTTATATCCAGATTCTCTAGTACGGTAGTTAGGTTCTTCATTTGCTTGGATAGCTACATTCCTCTCTGTTTTTAAGTCAACCGTAAAATGTTTTCAATATCGATCAGTCGCTAAACTGAGGAGTCAACTAACAGACAGTTTCAGTACTTCCCTTTTGACTGACAATACGTCGCTGAAACCCCCGGTGACCACTCAGGATCAACCAACCCGTTGATATTTCCGTAAAAAATTTTTACAGTTTATTTTAAAAATATTTACATTTACCCAAAACAAGTGCAAATCCCCGGAAAACATGTATAAAATGTGCAGTATGTTAATTCTTTAACTTAGACCAAACTCCTGAAACCCGATAAGCGAGGTTAGAAGGTGATCGCATAACTAAAATCACTCGTGACAGCCACTGAAATGAACTGCTAAATACAGTGTCAACACCTTACAGCACACATCGAGCGACACGACCCATCCAATCAGACATTTGAAATTGAACCCTATGCTATTACATTTAGGTTTACATCTGCTCGATTTTGATGGCAATATACGACATTCAGTTGGATGTGATTCAAATATAGCTTCAGGAACATGAAGTAAGGTAATATTATCCGCCAAAACGATAGACTGATGCAGGATGCGCTTCATAGAACACTTTCAAGAGAATCGGTGTGTTCCTTGTCTTGTCTGTTGACCCTTACCTTGTCGGAGTGATTTTAGCACCGGGGTGAGTTTGAGTAGGGTAGACGGGGTGGGTTAAATGTCAAATAACGTCTAAAAATAATGAGGTAATAATGCGATAAGTAATTTTCGGACATGTTAATTATTTTGTGCCAATAGGTAATAAATGTGCAAGGGAGCAATCGATCCCAATACCGTCACGGATCCCTCAACCACAAGGATGAATGAAGCCCTTTACCCCGAACTTTGCACTACATCTGTGCTCTTGACAGGTATCGGACTTATCTGTGGCAAATTAATGGTACAGATGCTCACAATCTTAAACTTTAATTAAACTGGTAAATAATTGTATCGAAGTAAAAATGAATAATTTGGCTTACGCCAAAACGTCTGCGTCTTAATGGGGCCGTCGATGCATTGTGAAGTATTCCATCTAAGTCTTCGAGGGCAATTCTTACAATAACTTTAAAGTACCCATATAACCCTAAGTAGACTGCTTCCTCCGTTAGTAAGTACTATATGAATCAACATAATATATTGTGTACGTTATTCTTTCGATCAATCAATTTCAATCTCTCAATTATATGTAGGTATAACAACTATCAACAATATGTATATATGGAGGCACAGCAGTGTTGGCAAACACCAATCGACTGCAGTTTGAACAACATTAGAACCGCGAATTATGTAATTAGTCGAACAAACAGCCGCGGCGCAACTAATCTTCGCAATCGAAATTAATCATTCAAATTGTGCAAAATCTAAACTGTAATGAAACGGCGCGTCAAATTGCCGACCGAGTAATTCCAGCAAACAGAACTAACTGGTCATCTGGCAACCCTTCGATGTTTGCGTGCCCCGGCGGCCTCCTGAATTATTCATCTCTGCGACGGCTAATTGTAATGAAAT
>PDGT01000025.1:4191519-4245535 GCA_003671415.1 Megathymus violae
GCATGCAGCAGTCGAGATGACGACCGGCGACACCTGGCTGATGCTGACAGCGAAAGATATATGATTTATTATGTATTTGTAACTATTTGAAAATGAGAAAGTTTCGGGAATTGAACCTATACAATATTTACCTACCGCACAAGTTTCGCCTGGTAGTTTTATTTTTATGTCAGTATCAATGAAAATTTAATTGGCAGCTCAATAAATGAATATATGAATATGGCTAAATCAAACAAAAATATTGGGATAAAATATCAGTCATTGCAGTTTAAACCTGAGTAAATAACAACAATATGCCTCAGTAGATAACAATACATCATGTTAAAACAATCAGCTTACCGCGGATTTAAAAGTTTATAAAAACATTAACATGTACATGTAAATTTTGGACTATAAAGCTTATGTTCTACATAGTAGGTGTGTTTTTTCGCCCCCAATAGGTTTTGTTTCAGATATTCCATATAAAGTCACGTACCATCGAACAAGGACGAGGGGAGAGAGGTGTCAATGTGCCATTCTGAGAATAAATGAAAAACTGGTGATATCTAAAAGACATGACATAGACGAGTGTTATTCGTGAGTTCAATGAACGTACTTCTCCATCGATCTAAGAATGGCCGATTAGTCGAACAGCTAATAAAAAAGGCCTCCAACTGAAGGGACAATGACAAAACGGTGACATTAACATTATATAACGTCTCACTCCCACTCTCTCTACCACTGTTAACACCAATGTTAACTCTCGTGCCCCGGCTGCTCGCGGTGCCTTAATTGTGTAGGTACACATATGTATACACACACGGAATCCTAGCACTAGACTGTGAGGGTGGAATCCTTTTTTATTACTATGTTATACTAGCACTTCGGCCAGATTCCAAATCATGTACTTAGCTACCTGGTACGTATTGTCCTGTAAACACATAGCCCTCGGGGACTATTGTCATGTAAATAGCGCCGAGCGGGGGCGACACGGAGAGGCGTCAGGCGATGCGACGACGCGATAATGCCGCCGCGTGACAAGACTATTAATCACAACGGTTGCGTTGTACCTACTAGCAGTCCAACATCGCTGAAGGAAACATTACCTGGGTGCTGCTCGGTACTTAGGAGTTCAGAAAGAGTTCATCAAGAGAAACTGTCGCATCCATTACATCATTGGGCTTAAAAAAGGGGACATCTATCAAATGAAAGCTAGATCAGCAGTATGAAATCGATACCTAAAACGATGTCCATTTGTGAAAAAGAAATCGTTAAGTATTGTTAGATTCCGTTGGAGTGTTTTATGAAGATAACCAGTTGGTTCACCGCATCCTTCTTGAACTCAATTTGGTGTTACGAATGGTGGCAGTAAACACCATCGAGTCACCCACCACCTTGTTTGCCAATTATTAGAAGATAATTATAATAAAATGATTTCATACGTAGATCAACAAATCCCTTATATATTTTGCTCTTTACAACAATAACACGAAGCAAAAATCGTAATAATAAGAATTTTTCTTCGCATTTCAATGCAAGGAAATTTGAGCCGTGACACACTAACCGCAAACCCAGATCTTAACAACAAAGAACTGGCCTTTTCAATTTCACACCCAAAATTATATTTGAAAGCATTCGTTAATCAAATAATAGCCGCGATCCCCAGAGACGGGGATACTTATCAAATTATTGGGCATAATGCCCCAGGCCCCAGGTAGTTGCGTGTGGTGCGGTGTCGCATTGCCGTGTTACGTTAAACTGAATCTCGTTTGACTTTTTATTATTACCACCTAACAAACAATGCGTTTTATCGATTGTATCCATATAGGGCCTAGGGCTTCTCTCCCAATTTATATAACATTTGTTTGTTGTAACTTAGCAACTTCAAATTACGAGAGCGTAGATTTATATTCAGACTTTCTTTTACTAATACTTTTATTTTGCAATTTATGTAAATAATCGAAAAACGAGGGAACGGATTACCTTATGATAGATATGTGCTCACTGCTGTCTATGGAAGAACGTCTATAACATGAAACTCATCACCAACGCATTGCTACTTATTTTTATTGTTAATTATTAGACATATATTCTAAAGATTAATTGTTAAGAAAGTAGCGAACATTGCTACTGTTGACACCGGTAAATCCCTCAAAGTAAAATTAAAGGCAAAATTATCATAATGCTACATTAAAGCCAAACGTGGTATCAATTGGTCGCTAGAACGTCAACAGGAAGACTACAACAGTAACGAAGTCTCCCGCCATTTCACAGCTTATTCTGCGTAACTGGCTAACGCTGTCAATTCCGCTTTCAAATCAGTGCTCCCTGCACGTTTCAGGGCACAAAGATAAAAAAAACAAGTTGCACATGAAATGAGCGCGGGAAAGTCGACGTTTTCATTTTTACGTGTTCTCTGTATTAGCATTGCTCTGCTATGGCGGTGGCGTTAACTACGTTATGTAATTTTACTCATTTTTTGTGTGTTCCATAAAGGTAAAGATACGAAAACAGTATAATACTGAAAATATTATTGTAGCATTTTATTAATTCAATGTGTCTCGGTAGTCTACGTCGTGTCACGACATCGACAACCGGAACACAACGATAAGTGAAGACGTATCTTACTTGGGAACTATGACACGGACACACGCTCAATGTTAAAATTCAGTTGCGTTTTTTGTCTGCGATTTTCACAACTAAATCTGATTAGTTGTATGAAGATTTAGAACCTGACTTTTAGAATTCAGATTTTTAGAGTACTGGATTTTTTTAGCTTCTGAGAAGCATAAGATACAATAGACTCGGCAACATTACATTCGGTTCTCATCTTGATTAGTTATATAAAGATGTATTTAACCACATCTACTACTACGTAGTAAACATGTATTTAACTACATGTTAAGTGGGCATTGGAGCCTCCAGCCACTCAACACCGCTTAGACTGCAAGGCAGTTCTGATACTTATGTACATGTTAATAAAAATTCATTAAGTTCATAGCACAGAGTCCTCGTTGCTTACACGTTGAACTTAACTATGTAACTTTATTTGTTCCCCGCGGTGATTACTATAGCAAGTTGCGGACTTTTAACTTGTTTCGTAGTTAAAAATATGTTCGTGCAAGGTTTAAGTATATTGAACGTTATAGAAATTCATAATTGGTAAGACCAACTCAGAAGTGGACATTAACAATAATGAGTTCCACAACCTTAAATTTAAACAATTTGTTTAGTTTTCGATCTAAAAGACTATTGAATGTTTCAGTTTGTTTTGTACATGAGTAAAATTAAATTATTATTATTTTTCAAATTGATTGTTAACATCTTCGTTTTGTTAGGTGTTTAATGAAAATCTGCTATTGATACAGGGAATCTTGGTCCAAACTATGAAACTTCATTCCTGTAGACCTGTAGTAGTACTTAGTTACTGTAGTAGAAACTAAATAAGAAGATGCAGATACAATCGTTAATATATGGTATAGACAAGTGAATGTTTTTTCTCGGATATTTTTGAATTATGACTTCAGGACCGTACATCACTAGTGCGTGGTATGAGCATCTATTTACTATGATTTATTCTTCTATTATTTCCGATTTATATTATAAATAGAACGTGTTGCCATTTATTACAATTTTTTCGACTTACAACCAAAGTGTCCATTACACTCATGTACCCAAACTAATCGTTTTGATTTCTTTATAGGGTGCTGAGAGCTCGCAACGGGCGCTGTAGCCATTACAAACCCCAACGCAGATTCATTTTGAATAATATTTTACATGACGTCTTCTTTTGTGTTAAATCCTATGTGCAATACGTTGTTACAAATTCGGCGGGGAAGCACTGTACTTTCGACTTTACGCCTTTGCTTCACGAAAAAGCTGCGGTTGACATAACATGACGGACGCCATCTTATTTTTGGGGTGCGTTAATGTGTTCGTATTTCATAGCTGTAATTGACTCGAATTATTGAATAATAGCTATTGAGTATTACATTTATTGTTAACGTCCATCATAATGTTATAGGTTAAAAACAGTTTCATTCCATTAGAGTTAGAGGCTACTAAACGGTATAAATGAGTAGTTATAGAGTATTGTTCATGTTATTGTAAATTAAGTAATTACCTAATTACACATCTTCTATTACGCATACCTACTACCCTTAATGATAAATTTTAATTACAAATTAAAATGTGCAATAAAGTACAATGCTAAAAAATAGCATTAAATACCTAATCAAATATCATGCACTTTTTAATAATATACTCTTTTTGGTATTACTATTTTCCTTTTTTTCATAACTGCTAAACTTTGAAGTATGACATGGCTGCAACATTCATATTGAGTTGAACCATCAAAATTATTTTTTTCCGCAGAAATAGCTGTTTACCTTTTAACACCAACCTCAACATTAATTTTTTACTTATAAAAAATAAAAAGATTGCAAGTCAAATAAAAAAGCTTGTTTTGAGTGACTATAATAAAAAAAGTATATTTTTCTCACGTGTTATTTGTTGGAAACCTTATATGAAACTGAAAACAATCCTGGATACGTCTTCTTTACAGAAACAGAACCGAAACGAATCCGACCAGTTAATTTTACTAAGAATATTTCAATTGAAATATAAACATGGCTAAATAAACAACGTGGTTAAAATAATTATTTTTGTGTGTAGGTAGGTACTATTGCCTATTATGCGATAATTTTATTAAGTTTCCATAGGTCATAACGTGAGGTTTCTACATTTATTAGTCGTAACGTGAGGTTTCTACATTTGTTAGTAGGTACACAGTTTCCACATTTAGCGCAGTTCTGCAGCGCGCACTAACGAAGTCAATTTCCATTCGGCGTAATGAAGCTGCCCGCGCCAAATAAGAACACTTTCATATTCCTCACTCGCTGCAGCTGTAAATCTAGATAAGGTTTTATTTTTGACATTATTTACGTAATAAAACTGAACGTAACTTGTAACGTAGCTATCCACGAAGTAAGCGGTGAAGCAGCTTGTAGACTGGATCTCCGACATTGTACGTTAGACGTTGGACCTTGAAGGAATCAAGGAATCTTGTTATGAACGAGTGCTGTACAGATCAAATTGAATGGTTCAGATCCCAACGACGTCCGACAGGAGGGAGATGGCGACATTGGCGACTTTTCCCTTCTGTTGGTCAGACTCAGTGCGGATTGATGATCAAAACGTATACAGTCTATTTCTCAACATGTCCTATCTCGTAATGTGCTTTCTCAGAATATATTTTTCTTATCTTAAACCTTCTTCCGGAAACATCGTAAACATTGCGATTCGGTTAGAAGAATGTAGTACTCACCAATTCGTTCCAATACTGTTACGGCCTCCAAGACTGTGGTCTAAATTGATCCAACTACTTACGTTAAGAATTTGCAAGAGTGCAAATTCTAAAAGTAAGTAATAAAATATCAAGTTTTTGAGTTTAATCTACATTTTATAAAATGCGAGATGAACCTCCACGGACACACCGTTCCTTGGGACTATGCGACATCCGTAAAAACTTCGTTCGCTCCAAACTTTGCAGTAAAACATAACGCTGTACCAAAAAAAAACGCTTTAAAGCTTCACATTACGGCCTAATTTAAAATATCAACGTATTATGTTTCTAAAATATTTATTAATTATTTTTAAAGTTATTATTTATTAACAAAACATCACTATAAATATAAGTTTGTACATATTAACATACATCGTAACGAGTAAGTTCACTGCTCAGTTGGCGACACCAATAAATTCACATAAGAAAAATTATAATGACCTGGTTTGAATTAGTTGCAGGAATTCCGCATATATTGGCGATGCAACTGTGACCGTCCAAACACACAAGCAACAAATAAATATAATATTACCGAAACTGTTTACGTATTGTAAGACAGATAAATATATCTATTTAAGCTAATAAGAATACAGTTAGAAGGCGACGTCATCATCTTAGCAAGTAGGAAATATATCTGCGGGATATCATAGAGATGATGCAGTGTAAATTATGCGTTACGAATAGACCTCAGCACGAACGACATAAAAAAAGGAATATTTAATGAAAACGTTGTGCCAATTCCCACAACTGAAATAATCAATGATTGAGGTTGTCATATTAAGCTAGACTCGATCGAAAAACCGAAAGATTTATTCAGCTGGGCTGATTAGAATTTAGAAAGTATCATTATGTTTTTATCAACACTAATAGAATGTCTTTGAGACTAAGATTTTTAATTAGTGATTTTATACTCTGTGAGATATAACCCTGCTGCAATGTAAACTATAACACTGGAATTATTCTACACGCTATACACATTCCACATGTATGTTAGCTCAGCTGCAAGAATACATTGACTGTGCTTGAGGTTTCTTTGTGGAATTACGTTCATAACAAGGAGATTCGGCAAAGAATTAACTAAGGTAACTGACAGAGGCCAAAGAATAAGTAAGCTAACTGGGAGTTACGGATGTGACTGCAGCTAATATAGCTTATATTATAAGATAATTATAATATAACATATGTATTAGCTTCAATATCTTATGACATGCAGCGACGATTAAAATAAGTAGAAATGTTGTGGCCGTACGATGAGCGAGATGTCGACGTCAAGGGTTTATTTAAAAACAAATTAAGACTCGAGACAGGAGGCACTCAGCCGCTGTAATGACGACAAATGCGAAAGGGCAAGTCACGTTGCCTAACGATGGGATAACGAGTGGTCGGTCGCCATGTAGCGTTTAAATTTGCTCACACAACGTAAGGCGAAGGACTTTGTGACGCCTACGACAAAAGCAATAAGTAGTACCAGGTCCACACATTGGGGCCCCAAGAAACCAATCCAGGCTTTGACTCAGATTCTAACTCTATATATATTAGTCTACCCCAGAGACTGTGTATAATACACAAAGATCACTCTCAACAATAAGACCGCTTAATATCTACTTCTGAATTTCTCTAATTTAAGTAGATAAATATATATTGAAACTGTCTATTATGAACCCAATCTAATACCGGTTTTTTTCAGATACCAAAATAGATAAATTAATGAATATCTTATTTGGTTCCTGACGTCATTTGAGGACGAGACCCGACTCTGCAAATAGATTAACCATTGAATGTTGCTAGTCGGCTGTGGTCGTCTTATTTGTTACCAATAAATTAAGAAATGAATGCTGCTAATGAATTTTAACTCATTTCTCTGTAGAATTAAATATTTAATTGCGGTACGAATGCGTCAACAAAAACCTCTTATATTAATCTGCTTAAAATGTTCAACACTGTGTACTAAATTCTGCCAGTTTATTTAAATAAATATACCGACATAAAGTAACACTTTAAAATGTCAAAATTCCGTAACCATTCACATGTAATGAAGTAACAAAATTAAAATATATTGATACACCAAATGCACATTCCAACATGGGTGAGAGGTCTAACGTTTATTCCAGTAAGTAGTCATTGCCCGATACTTGATCTGATGGATGACGAGCTTATTCAGCTAGCAATGCAACAATTTATTGATAGACGTAAAAGTTATCTGTCATTATTATTGTGCGATTCATAATTCTACACCATTATCTTCCACTGTTCTGTTTCATTCTTGTAAACTATTATTTCATTGTTGTATTCTTGTTGTTGTTTCATTCTTGTAATTTTAACTTAAATTTTTAAGATTTCTAAAGTAAGTCACTATCACGAGATCATTATTTCATAGGTACATACATGACTTTAATCAAGACTTTAATCATGTTTCCGGTAATAACACAGCCTAGTTTCTTCTCGGCATAGGGATTTTAGATTAACTAAAAGAAAATAAATGACATTTTTATTCCTTTTACTTAAATTATATATAAAATTACGAGCAAATATTATATTGAATCCGATTTACAATACAATCGAATCTGATAGTGATGAATGACAACCAAACGCTCCAAATAAGTAAACAGCAAATTTTGTTTAAATATTTTGTTAAAATGGATAACATTAGCATTTAGAGAAATACACCCTGACCTTATAAAATGACACCACAAAAATGAACTTTCATAATTTTATTAAATAATATAATTTTGGAAAAACAAAACTTATATGACACATCAAATCTGAATTGTCAAATTATACTTACGGACCACAGAGTAACAGCAGTGTTTGTACGGCGGATTTATCAGATCGCATACTGGCCAGGCGGACTGTCACTCTGACGCGAACATGACTTGACTAACGTGATAAAAAGGTGATAAATGACAGCATCACTTGCTTCGCTTATAGATGATACACTATGAAAGGAACTAGTACCGTACGCTCATATTATCATCTGAGTCTATGGCTAATACACTGACAACTTCTCTCCGCATTCCACAACTTCACATCCGTTTCATTCAAAGTTGTGAACTTCGTATGATGATAAAGATTGATAAGGATGCGCTCGGCAGTCAAGATCACGTAAGCGCAATGCACGCATAACGTTGGATAAATAATTAATCAATAAGTTTAAAATGGGTGTGAAAAGCCAAAAAGTGTTACAAATGATCTCAGGGTGGCCGGCAGTGGAACTGGCTTTACAGTTCTTCTTTATTGGATTATGGCAACTGCTGCAGCTTGCAGTTCGAAGGTTATGGAAAGGACACCGCAGAAAAGGAACAAAAAATATGCCAGCAGTGGAACTGACAGTGGATTCATCTGTTGGAATACATTGTTATATAAAAATTATGGTTAGATTTAATTACGAAATTAATCTTAGAAATAAGTGCTTACGGTTGTTAGTTGCGATATATGTGTTGCACATTGCACAATTTTATAAATGTGTGATGTTTTATTGGAGAAATAAAAGAGAAGAGAACAGTATGGGTTGTAATGATGTTAATGCAGGAAGAGGGTACTTTGATTTTATTAATAATCTAACTATTGATATTTTTCCATTTTTTATAATTATATAAGTCACCCGTTTAACTCGAAGAAGGGTAGTTATCATAATTGTGAATTACTATAACTATAGTATGATGTAAAAAAAATATTAAGCTCCATCTTTCCATTTGGTTTTTGACATTAATATTTTAGTTGTAGTCCACCTGCTAGTTAAATAATCCATATGTTGTGAACCTTAAAAATATCCTTATTTAACCCTCAATGTTACATGATGTATGACACCATTTCTGTGATCTAATATGAAACATGTCATTAATAAAAGTACTCTTAAGTGTAGTGTTAGGTGTCATAATCATATTTAATCTGATTAATATGATATTTAATCTGAGTAAAAACCTGGCAAGTTGCACAATATAACAATTATGGTTTTTTGAGCTGATGAGCACTTTGAAGTGTAAGGGTGTATGAGAACTGAAGTAACTTACTTCGCAGTTTCTACTTTGTCAGGTGTATTTGCGACAGATATATAGGTCTTATAATCCACAGAAAAACTGTTTCAAGTTTACTGCTCACTTATCTATTGAGTAACCTGAAGTCTTGCACATATGTATTAATAGTTGTCAAGATAAAAAATATCATTTAACAAAGATAACTTAATGTGAAGTGGAAATCACCAATTAACTACTTGATGCTTGCAGGGTGTAAAATATCACTATGTAGAAGCTGGTCCCAAGTCTGGTCAACTGGTACTAATATTGGGAGATGCACCAGACAGTGGCAACATGTGGGTGCAGTCCTGGTCATCAGTAGTTCAAAGACTGACTGAAACTGGGCATCACGTTGTTACCCTGGACCTGAGGGGTACTGGAGGCAGCGAAGGTGGCAGCAGAGGTGACTTGTCGCCACCTAAGGTTGTTAAGGAACTGGCTGGTTTGTTAGATGCCTTGGGTGCATCTGAAAGAAACCCAGCCATTGTTATTGGTTTTGGCATTGGAGGCATGCTTACATGGTAAGATCTTGTGTATTCTTTAAGAATCATAGATGCTAAAATACATATATCAGTCTGCGACACCTGTTAATTTAACAGAAACAAGTAATATAAAAATTTTTTTGTCAATTCATACTTAGGCCAAAAAAAATTATATATTTATATCCTGCTGAACATCTTATATAAAAGATTTTTTTACTCCCATACAACTAGTGTGTCGACTGGGCCGGCGGAAATCTGTCATAACGTATTTTATTTAGACTGCCGCTGTCCGAAATTATCCGAAACTTTTTTATCTAATTCGGTTAAGGATATATTTTTATTTCGAATATCCGATAGTTTCGGTTACGGAGCTCCATAACATCCCTGCTTCAAAGTTTCAAATAAGAATTAAGTGTATACTGTAGTTTATAGACATCGATCATCAGGCCCTAATGGGAGATGATACGAGACGAGTACCAACCAGTGTCCTATTTAAAGCTTGTCAAAACTAAGAGTTCTGAGTGAACCTAAATAATTATATATCATATAACAAGTTTCTCCTGCAGGTATTTAGCGCACTGTCAGGGTCCGCTAATAAACAAGTTTGTGGTAGTGGGCGCCCCGCACCCGAACCTCTACTGGCAACATCCGCCAGCCGCCTTCTGCCGTCGAGTGTTACATTTCATCCAGGTGAGGGGCTCTAGGTATTCGACAAATGATTCTCTAGACTTCCGCTCCAACAAAAGAGTAACTTGCCCGAACCGATCTTTCCGCAGGATGATAATATGAATCTTTAAAACAAAGCTTCATTGGTTAAGTTATGCGCCTAGTTTTATCCCTTAAAATGTTCAAACTACAAAGCAGTATGATAACGAGTTTTCAGGTGATTCCGAGCAAAGTCCAACTGCACTGGTTGGTGATAACAGTAACAATGATTATAAAACAGTGCGTAGGTGGACGAAGGGATCGTGTGGAATGTTCGAGATGCATTTGTTATCACCTGTTTCGATTAAAGAGCATGACTTAAAAATATGATTACTATTATACCTAAAAGCGTAAAATACCTGGAGCGGCTGGCGCATAACTTACACAAAGAAATCTAGTAGACAATCCTCTATGCGTATTGACGTGCTCTTGATATATGCCAGTAATTACAACTCTTCAAGGTCAATCCTTACTTCCTACAATCATTACATGTATCCAGAACTGATACGCTTGTGGTCGTGTTTGTTCGCAGTGGCCGTACTTACCCGAGCGATGGCTCGCGGACAACGAAGCGCACGAGAAAGGGAAATGGGCCAGTTCCCGCGCTCGAGACTGGAACGGAGCTTTGAATTACGTCCGAGGTAGGTAACTTGTAGTACCTACAGGTGACCAGTAACATACAGCCTATGAACTGTGTGAGGCTGTGCAACAATTCAATGATACCTAACTAGTTACACTACCAAATTTCAAGTTATTTAATTAATATAAATATTATTATTTAAGTTATTGTTTTATTACGGTAGTTAATTTGGCTTATATTTGGCTTCCCCTGATTAGGTAATAAATGATTGTAATGGAAATTAATATTCAATTTAGTTATCTCATTATTTTATTTTATGCATGCATAAATATTTGTGTATGTTTATCATAATAATAATTATAATGGAATTATCTTTATCGCTTTGAAAACAACTCGATTAACCTCTGCAATAACATGCCGGGCGCACCACGGATATGGAAATTTTGTTCGAACCCCATAATGTTTCAACACCTGTGGAGACTTTCCACCGTAAAACAATAATAGACGCTAAAACCGGATTACTAAATTGCGCACATGACTTGCATTTCGCAGGTGAATTTTTCGAAAATGTAAAGGATTGAGGAAACCTTAAATTAGGTATCAAAACTATGTTACTTCACGACCCCAAAAATATCATTATAAGTTGTAGATATTGACTTTCATATATGCTGAAGATGTGCTACTAAACTTACTACATTTATTTAAAATTAATGCGACTGGTGTGACCGTTGCATCAAGGATTTATTAAAAAAGAAATGCGATTATTACAAAAGTTGCACAGACGCAATCTCCTCCATTTATTGTGGCGCTGTACCGATTCCGCTACAGTAGAACATAATACATTTGTCGATATATTTTATATGCAACTGTTGATGAATTGTTCACTGTTATTTATT
This sequence comes from Megathymus violae, assembly GCA_003671415.1. Classification (NCBI taxonomy): domain Eukaryota; kingdom Metazoa; phylum Arthropoda; class Insecta; order Lepidoptera; family Hesperiidae; genus Megathymus; species Megathymus violae. Next base: position 4,203,519 of record PDGT01000025.1, read on the forward strand.
TATCAACAAATTCATTAGGAAATACCTAATATTACTAATTTATAAACTGCTGTTAATGTTTTTGCATACATTAAAAAACGTAGTTAGAACATTAATATGACGTGTTAGCGACATCTGTATTCATAAATGAAAGCTACACATCAGTTAATGATACCACCTACATACCACCAAACATATATATGAAGAGACTTTTATAAGTCTGTTTTTGAATATCCTAGACGTTATTTTCACTTACCATCAGGTGGGTTTATTGTCAAGCATTAACATATGTAATAAAAAAATAGCAATCGCTCGCTTCACCAGACGTGATTACCTACCCTACAAAGAGATCTTCGTTTTTCGAGCCTTCCATGATGTTTTTGTCTATATTGTCTATTGGCTATTGACTTAATATGTAACCAGTCAAAATACTGCTCGACTCGAGTCGTTCAAACTATAATTTTGTACAATCTGTGATTCGTACAGTGTTTGTAAAAGCAAACTTCGAATAAGTTTCATTTCATTTAACTTCAGGTGCCGCTTGGTGGCGCATACACCCCGACCATAAGATCCAAGCGCGCGGGCTGTTGGTGGGACCCCGCGACAGTGCGGCGCAGTTGGTGGCCAGCGCGCAATACTGCGGTAGTCCCGCGCTGCGGCTGGTTGCGAAGCCGGAGCCCGGGGACAAGGAGCTCCAAGGACTACTGCTCGACTACATAGTCGGTACGTTCTTTTCACAGTGCGCTCTCGGACTTTGATTACGCGTCGGATCCGGAATACAATATTAATGGTCAATGATAAGCGTCATAATTAATTATTCCCAATAAGTATACCACCGGAGCTATAAGTGCAGCTCTGCGTTCCATTAAAGTAAACAGAGATATATTATTTCTAACCATGAACCATCGCTTACCGAAGATAAGTAAGTTAACAATAACGAAAAAGATATACGAACCAACCTTGGCATGGTTCGTCGTCCGGCGAGGGGCACCGATGTAAGAGTTTTTACAGACGTTTGTAAAAAAATTAAAATCACCTCACTGAAATGGGAATTTCTAATAAGGATAAGGACGATTTTCTAATAAGGAATAAAGAAAATATAACGGCTCACTTTATCCCTCTCGAACAAAAGGTTTAGATACGTCGAGAAGGTCGAGGTAGTGAAATCTGTTTCGATTCTACAGGTAGAGAGAAGCAGTCGGTAGAAGGCGTTCCTCGGAGTGGAGGAAGTCTGATGGGGCGAGTGCTGGGCGCGGTGGCCGGCCGCGGCAGGGAGCTCACCCGACTCGCCCTGCCCGCGTACGCGTAGCACTTCCCTGGATTTCATTGACGAAATCTAGAGGACAGTGCTATACCGATGGTAATTACGGAAATCTAGAACATAGTAAACTAGAATGGTCACAGTGAAAGGTTATGTAAAAAGTAAACAGGGATAACAAACTTGTTGAAAGGAACAGCTGAGAAATACCGAGTTTTAAAGTGAATTTAAAAGTTTAAAGATATACTTTGAGAAGTAGTCAGTAGGACTGTAATGTACAGTAAAATATAATTCTCATCTTTAATGGAAACAACTGTGTTCGAGTTGGTGGTATTGTTGATTACATGGGTTTATAAAGCAATAGATGTCTAAGCAGATGGTAAAGAATGATGGCTAGTTTAGCGCGAAGCGGAGATCATGGAAAAAATTGTTCATGAATGCTTTAAAGCTGGATTTCGCATTTTTGTATTCCTTAGGGTTTATACCCTATGGTATAGTGACGGTATGTGGGTTGATATATACTTTTATCATAACTGCACGTTTTCCTCTGTGGGAGGGAGGGAGGTTTCATGTATGCATAGAAGTATATATACCATTATACATTGTGCTTGCGGATTGATGCAATGTAAATGAATACTAATATAATAACAATGAATTACCGCAAAGTAACGCCTGATACTATCAAATATATAGGTTCATTTATATTAAATTATGTAAACACCAAAAAATGTCAGCTCCGTCGCATGACTGAAGTTTACTCCTTAAGTACAAATGTCTTTGAGGAGTACATATATAGACGCTGTACAGTGCTGTGTATATATATACATACAGCGTGCTTACGGACTGCATCCAAATACATAACGCATTTTAGTTAACGCTCGACAAAATTTCCCTCCTCATAAATTTTCCATACCGGAGGACATATTGTGATTCGATTCCGAAGGAGTAAACTCCAATATATAAAAAAAAAACACACGCCTCGTTTTGGTGCAAGTTTCGTGGACGGCAAATCACACATCACCAACACCCACGGCCCGAGACAAACATTAATGACTGCCCCGGCCGAGAATCAAACGCGGCACGCTCGGCAGGCGGGCTCACTACCGACTGAGATCGTTAAGGTAGTATATAGTTGAATTGTTAGTATTATTTATATATAACTCTTTTTTTAATTCTCTAAGCCTCCGTTAGTCTGCCAGAGTGCCGCCTTAGCCTGTCCGTATCGATTAGATATTTAAATCAACGGTGGTACATTGTAATGTTAGTTCGTTCGCCAGTGCGTTCATTTTTATACACTTTTTAATCTTCTAAATTCGTAGCGGGTGATGTTGCATGATTAATTTTATGTTTCACATTGAAATATTTTTTTACTGTTTCAAATTGATTACTTGAACTTATGCTTTTCAATTATATCGCAATGCAATTCACTATCATCACATATTAATTATATTTAAAACACGTTTATACTAAGTGGGTTGTTTTAAAATAAGTAATTATAAGTTATAGATTAAAACGCAAAGTTCACTTTTGAGGTGATGTGGGACTGATAAGATTAAAGTGTATTGTATTGGTTTGTACTTGGGAGGATTCAGTTGTTGAAACTTGTTTGTGAGACAGCCGGTGGAATCATAAAACGTGTTAATAGTTTTTATGATCTTAAATTCTTTCATACAATGTGATATAGCAGTTAATGTACTGATATCTATGAATATACTAGATCACCGCCGGTGGCGCCACGTAGCGTAATAGAAGAGAACTAATTGTCTACTTCATGTCGTCAATTTGCTCTTTCAATGTTGTATAAAAAACAAAATATTTCGAACTAAGTAGGCGGAACAACACAATTGTGATTGCCCCTCCGCTGTATTTATATCATTGAGTTTAGTAAATTTTGCGAAGAAATTCGCGAAATAAACGCACAACCACACCAGGTTTACAAACTGTAGTGCAGGAGTGTTATAAAATCATCTAGCAATAATATATGTCGTAATAATTATGTATATTTATATAGTAGCAATAATCACTTGTTTTCGTGCAATTGAAGATATTGCTTATCATCTTGTAAACTAAGCTGTTACAAGAAAAAGTCATGTGTTGGTTTAATCTGTTCATAAATGTTTGAACAATGTAATGTATTCTTGTGAAGACATCGTTGTGTAAAAGTTATCTAAATGTACATGTATAGAGTAACTGGTCATTGAAGTTAAATTTGTACTATCTTTAGGAAAAATAGATTTTATTTTATTTAGTGAAAATATCTAAGATTTTTAATATTGTATAAAACATGTAGCGTTTCCTTCCACTCGTTGAGTCGAGATACCAGTAACTATGTTATTAGTATGTCATAAGCGCATGTCGATAAATAACCAAATATTTTATACAAAACCAAAGATTTGTGTAAAAGTTAATGAATAGAAGTGATTGAATTTTATTGAATAAAAATACAATACCGAGTGCAAATGCATTTTAATACGCAATATGCCCACAAAAAGCTAAACATTATAAATTTTCCCTATTCCTATGTTTTTATATATATATAGTTCACATATACAATAATATTACAAATATCTGCACAGCAAGTCACTCGGCTGCACTAACATTGAAGGAAGATAATATATCACAAGAGCTCTTATATATAATTTCGTGCCGTTCCTACTCTAACATGACATATTGGAATAGATGCGTCATACCACCTATATAACAAAAAATTACATACATCATTATAATATAATTATAAATCAACTAATGAATAAATGCATTAATTATTTGAATAATCCAAATAGAAGGAATGAGAAAAATACACTGAGTAGTGTTTACACCTCGAGTCAAATTAGCTTTTATCAGAGGCAGAAAAATGTGGAAAATTTGACACCTGCAAATCATGACCTTTGAACCCACATCATAAATACCCAATATAATAATAATGTAACAAGCAAACAATATTCGTTTTGTCAATGCTGCAGCATTAGCTGTTGGTATCATGGCGCTGTGATTAATGACTGTTTTTATGATACACCTACCAAGTCATGTACTATTGGTTATATACACTAACCACAAGCTTATTGTATTGTAGAAAAAATCTTACTACAAATGTGTTTACAATTGTAAAAGCAATAAAAAGTAATTAATTAATAAACAGACTAAATCTCTTGTTGGTAATAATGGTCTCTAGTAAGTAATTTCATTTAATTCCATTCTTTATACGTACTGGCTTTTATCACAGATACCTTTAACTTTATCAAAAAATGTGTATGTACCATATATAAAGCATATAGAAGCATAAGCGTACATGCACAAGCATTATAACATATGTACTATCAATTTAATGCAATTATTTGTATGGTAAAACTTATTATTTTAAAGATATATCCTTGTGGACATCACACATTTCAACTGTAATGGGACCATGGCCAACGGCGAGACCATGATCTAGATTCTAGAATGTCTCCAAACAAGTGGGTACAAATATGTGAAGAACAAAAAACCGGAATTGCGGCGCGTCATGCGTAATCTTACCGCTTCATATTTTAGTACTGTATCCGATTTTGTATATAATAAAACCTGATACTTAATTCTATATAAGTATTATGACACATCTGTTCCCTCTACAAAACGCCAAAACATGTTAGGCCATAACTCAACAGAAGAACAACAAATAGGCACACTTTTGAAATACTGTAAACATCTCACTCGTTTTAACGCTGTATAAAGCAAGAAACAGAAATATCGAAGACTAGAATAAAGGCGGGGCGGGACGTCAGTCGATTGTGTGGATCTTTAAAACCTAAAATGTATGTTTTTAGTAAATTTTGGCACATTGTCGTACACACCTCATATGGTGAGTCATTTATGCGAAGACCAAGTACATTAAATTGCCAATTTAAAATACTTTTCTAAAGTAGAATAGACTTTTGATCATCCAACATACATACATGTAGTAGTCTAGTTTGCCTTATTAATTTTCCTTTCTTAAAATAGAGTTTTCAGACACAGTAAGGTAATTCAATTTAACCATAATATTTATGTTATGCGTTATGTATCGTTATGGAAGGCCTGTATCAACTCAAGGCAATTTTCAGTATTGCATCAACTGCACATTGATTCAAAGTATTTGCTAACAATTCAAAGTATTTGCTAATAGTCACATTGATATTCAAATATTCGAGTATATCTCTCAAATTACAAATCTATCGGACCCAAAATATATCCTTATAAATAAATAACTTTACATATAAATTACATATTAAAATCTACAATATACAACCTTAGTGTAATGGCACTGCTGTTGCAGATTTACATGTATGTCACTTTTTTCATAATCATCAATCTTAATTTTGTTTTAATTATTAAGTAAAGATATTATATTAACTGATACATGTAAATCTACTTCATATATATTTTATACACACACTCAAAAAAGAGTCAAAAGTCAGTACACACATTCAAAATTCAACAATAAACTATTGATTTCATGTTATTAACACAACAGTTACTCCATGGCAAACGTATAACGCACGAAAGATAATCTATACTGTTGTTTCCCCTCTCACTCCCACATCGGACACTGCCTCGCTCACACAACTGTCACTGTCCGTCGGCTTGAGCGTGACGTCACTGTTCACGGTCACATCCAACCCTACCTCCTTCCGTGTAGCCCTGTCCTTATCCCTACTAGTGATTTGCGTGTAAAGTTCGTCCAGTTCACTCGCGAAAGACACCGGACTGTCTCTATTCACCTCGGGGCAGCTGATCGCCGGCGTCGGAACATACTTTCCCAATTTCGGATTGTTCTTTATAGTTTCGCGCCATCCCGGATCGTAGTTCACATATTGGCTCTCTATATTCGAAACGTCTTCGTTGCTGAAGCTAATTTCGTTCGGACACATCGATGACGGCGACGGTGCGTAAAGACCATGGCTTCGTATACTGACTTCGGACATTTGGTAGTTGGGGCAATAGATGTCGCTTTCATTCTCGAAACCTTGCTCGCTGGCGTTCGTGCTGCAAGTCTCGAAATCGTAAGTAGTCTTCGCCATAAAGAACGTGTCCTTATCATCATCTATTTTCTCCTTCGATCCCCGAAGGTCGTCGTCTGGATTTTGAAGCAAGTTGTCCATTTCTCCTAAGCCAACTTCATCCAGATTGTGTGGTGTACCGGAACGGTTGACATCCATGTCATCGCTATTCATGGTGCATTCCTCTGAAATATCCTGCAAGGACTTGTCGACACAGTCTTTCGTATCCTGCACTTTATTCGGTTGCAAGTAGTCTATGTACTGGCCGAAGCTTTCTGTGTCGGTTATTTCGTTCGTCGAGCACAGGGCACTGTGCGTCTCCTGGAGTGAGGTCATTTCAGAGTGAGTGTTCAGAGTTTGGTCCGAGCATGTATGAGGCATTGCTATTTCAGAAGCCGAGCTGTATTCGAGACTGCACTGTTGGGATATAGTTCGCATTTCCGGTTGTTCGCTCGCGTGACTTTGGAGGCACTCGTCGGAAACACTGCCTCGCTGGCCGTTGAAAGTCTTTGGAACGTTCGCCTTAACGATTTGGTGCTGCGGTACTTGAGTTTCTGGCACATTTGTATAGATGTTCATGATCTGCGATCTCCCGTTTTTGGGACCGTCATTTTTGATCCAGGACTTCTGATCTGAGCCGTAATTTTTCAAATTTTCTTTCGAATCCTCTTCTAACAAATTAGGATTGTGAACATTTCGAGTTTCTTTTATGCCGTTGTTTGACCTCTCAACATGTAAATTTGTGTTATTGACTTTAGTTCCAGCGTTAATAATGTTCGCGACTCCATTATAAACTTCTTTAGTCGGCAGAGGAAGAGATATATGGGACTCATTGTCGCAGTCCCTTCTCAGTGGCAACTCCAAACAATTCCTTTTCATGTTCTGCCTTTGTTTCTTGAAGAACTTTTTGGCCACATTCATTTGGTTAGGATTGTAAAACATTTCCGGACCTAGGTTGCCCGGCTCCGGATAAGTCATCATGGAATTATTTGACCTGTACTGTTGTCTGTGCAACACTACGAGATTAATGTTCGGGGTCTTACCATTTGTATTTTTGAGCACTTCCTTCTGAAGAGTTTGCCCGTTTAATTCGGCGCCTGCTTTGTAAGTGGAACTGTTATTAGTTTTAGAATTGGTCCTGTTAGAACTTCTGCTGTCAGACCTTGATCTATTGTCGTTAGGAATCGCATGGGCAGGCGCTGTTGTCTGATTTTGTGGCAAGTTTTGTTGATTCGCATCAAAAACGCTTCTGTTTCGACAACACTGCTTTGTATTCTGTAGGTAACAATGCATTAGCGACCACTGTGCGCGAACGTCACTGCGTGCTATTCCGTAGAAGAACAAAATAAATGTTCCTAAAATAGTCGCACAGACTGCGTAAATAATGCTACAGATATCTTCTTGGTACGGTAAGTACGCTGGTAAGGGTCTATACACGGCTATGGCACCGCAAGTCCATACCGACATATACAGACAGAGTACTATAACTTGAGCTCGTAACTGAATAATCGGGGTGTGTTCCACGTCATCGATTTCAGAGTCGATGGCAGACTTAATACTTCGTCGTTCGGGGTTGTCCGTACCTTGATTCGGTTCCCACATCTCGAGATCGACATTCTCCGTCGCTTGTGTGCCTTCGGACAACTGAACGTTCATGTTTCTTATAGTGCATCGGATTAGCAGAAACAGGATTAATAAAAACAGTAACAAAATTCCTCCCGGGATAAAAAGCGCGCTGAGCGCAGCTGCAGTACTGAGGAAGCATTGCGAGTAGCCGGCGTAATCTTTCAGATTAACCGCTCCAGAAATCCCACAGACGATCAGAGCAATGCCCCATCCTACGAGGTACAACCCCAGGATCGGTTTCTGGATGGGTACATCCGGTGGAATATCGTCTTCGGGCGTCCTCACGGGATTGTGCGTCTTTGTCACCCACTTGTACATGTTGCTCGCCGACACGCACATCCACAGTAAGCAAGAGAGGGACAGATAGTGTATCAGCAGCCCCAGCTTCTGACAAAGCTTGACATCCTCCGTTTGGTAGATGCCTAAAGTGTACATGAAGCAGAGCAATCCGATCGCTATCCACGTGTTAATAAGGGCGTGTTTGGTTCTCTTCGCCATTTGGATGGCCGGGTAACACATGATATACGTAAGGGTGGCACAACTCACGCATCCGATGAGAACGAGACTTCCTACGTAGACAGCTGGGTGTGATATTTTGAACCTGGCTCCGTCGATTGGCGCCCCGTAGATGCCAGTTTCGACGTTCTGAAGAAGGCCCACGTACGCCGGCCTGGTGCAACTGATGATAATCATCTCAGAAATCACATGAGATATTTTGCAGTCTGAAACAAGATATAAACATGTTAAAATTATCAATCAATCAATCAATCGGTTATTTGTGTAGTAAGGTTACATACAAGGTGGAATTAACAATATGTCCGCTTACTAAGCCAATATTTCAGAGGACAAATTAAGGAAATAAAAAAATGTTACAATTATTATAAAATTGTCAGATAGTTTATAATTAAATGTCAAGTTGTTCTTAATATTCGAGCGTCAAGCCATTACAAATTATCATGTCGATTACAAAAGAAGAAGAAAAAAATCAGACTTACGTTTTATCATTCATAAACTCGTTTATATTATAATACATTTATTTTTTAAACATATTCGGAGTTTTATCGTAAATAGTACCAGGCCATCATCAATTATGCGTATTGATTATTTTATTTGTATATTATTGGTATTTCCATAAAACTTAAAAAAAAATGCATTGACAGAAAATACACATAACTTGTCTTGACGACATTCTATGAGAGAACTGATGTGTTTGTTTTTATAAATATTGCGCATTCAAATGTATCAATATCAATTATGCGTTATTGGGGAACTCGAGGCATCCTTATGTACAAATCTACCTCCCTACTAATCGAATGACGCGCTACCTCCCATACGACAAAAGTATCAGATGGCCATAACTGCTATTTTGCTGTAAAATATATATATATATATATATATATATATATATATATGCTTTGTATACCTGAAGCGTTGTCTGTCCAGCGTCGCTCGCGCGGGTCCCAGGTGGCGGCGCGTCCGTCCACCCCGCCGACAGAGCGCGCGCGCACCGTGGCGATGATCGGCTCCAGCAACTCCTCACCGAGGGACACGTTACCTGTTACATGCATTATTCTCAAGTTTAATATCACACACACAATCGGACAAACACGGAAACCGTCTTGTTATTGATTCATTTTAACTAGTGTCCGCCAAGTGATCCAAGTGCCATCATAACCTTGGAATAAACGTTGGAATAAACCAAACAAGAAAACCAGATGACAAACATTCCAGAAATTGGTTCTGAACTGTTTTTTCTTCGCCTACTTCTAATTATTATATTACAATAAAAAAAATAAGTCAATTATTTTGTAAAAGCCCAAAATAGGATGATGATAACTTTGCATATGATCAAAAACATACAAGAAGATAAGTTAGTTACTTGATGATGAAACAATATCAAAGGATATATATATTTGATGTAAACAGTTGACAAATGAGCAGACAAACCATCTGATGGTAAGTGGTGATTGATTAAGAAACAATAATTTCATATCAATAACCAGCCAATTCTAGTACCATAGAAAAATGGTTTACAATCAGCAATGTTACTACAATCTACCATTTAATATGGGCTGGATAGCAGATCTCACTTGAATAAAGGGTACTTCATGGGGACATTACTTTCCCATGGGTACTCAAAGTGTAACACTCACTGAGCTGGAAGCCAACCACAGGCGAAGTGATCTCCATATTCATATCCTCCCGCTTGGTACTCCTCCCATAGTAGTCTTTAGAGCGATGCCCTCTCAGCTGGCCGTCGTCCATGACCGGCAGCAGAGGGAACAGCGACGCGTCCTCGTACACGGATACTATCAAATCATGGGGCTTCGCCCTGTATAAGTCATCGGACTCGGCTGTGCTGTATAGCAGAGATGTCGGAATCTGCAAATTTTAAAATTAATTTATAAATAACTAATTAATATTAAGTATATGTTTGTCATCATTTTCAATTGAACAACTTAATTATACAGGGTGACTGGAAATATGTTGGTAATGCGTTAGGGGGATGTCGGGGAGGTCATTTGCAACTAAATTACCTTTTATGAGTCCTATCCAAATATCAATCATTTTCAAGTAATTTAATATTTTATGTAGTATGAAAATTTTAGGTGTAGCCGTGATTTAAAAACTGTTAAAAATATTCACTGCCTGGTGGTTGATTTTACGATCATGTTTTATGCATTAGTGATTTCTTTTTTCAATTTTCAAAGTTGAATATCGCACGTTCTTCAATAAAAAAAAACAAAATATTGAATTACTCTACAATGATTGATACTTGGATAGAGGTCATAAGAGATAAGATAAGAGAGCAATAAACTAATATATACTACAATAAAAACTAAACGTTTATTAAGGGATTAATTACAAGCTAATAATAAAAATATTTTTAATGCGAAATTTGAGCTTGATGTTTTTTGATAATTTCATTTATATTTGGTCGTAAAAATGACAATGCTATCACTAAAACAACACGTTTTGTACGCAGAAGTGGCAAGTGTGCGCCGACTTGAGACATATTCCTATTGCTATGCACGCCGCTTCATCATAATTTGGCACTAAGAAAAAACGCGTTGCAAAGCAAATAATAAAATAATTTATTTTTTTATGGATTTAAATATATATTCATGTTAAAAATATTTTTCTTTTTAAATGATATAATTTAATAATTTTAACATTATTATATATTTGCAAAATTTGGCGGCACACTTTTGAAATTTGGCGGCACACAAAAGTGCCGCGGCACAGTGGTTGAGAATCACTGCTCTAAGACGTAGATATTATTATCTTTATATAATGTACATTTTTTTTTCCTAATAAGTAAATACTTGATCACAGTTCTACCTGACAGTGTTACCGTGTAAAAAAGAAATGTTTGTAACTAGCTAGTTACAGACAAACTATTAACAGACAAAACTTGTAACCAATATCAATGTTGACTATCGGGAAAGACAGAAACCGGTATTGATGTCAAATAAGTAACCGGTATGTAGGTACCTGCACGCTGGCGTGTATGAGCGCATCGGAGACTGTAAAAAGCGGCGCCACCGTGCGGTTGGTGGTGGAGCAGTGCAGGCGCGGTGCGGCGCCGCGCGCGCGGTGCCACACGCACGTGACGCCCGCGAACCCCGCGCGCACCGGGAAACGCTCCACCGCTAGATTCACCTGCCGACGTATACGAGAACATTTGTGAGTTTGTATTCATAATACAAGACGATGTTCGTGTTAGTATTGAGTTGGCGTATATTATGTAAAACAAAATTATTAAAACAGCTTAATAAAATACAACTACTATATAGATACCCCCTCCACGATAAATATATACATTGAAGAACCCAGTAGCCCAGTTGGTATTGACTCTGCTTGCGGATCGAGCGTTCCCTGGTTGGATTCAGCGCTGAAGCAAACATTTATGTGACAGATACGTTTATTTCTGGGGGAAAAAATTTGTTTGTGATATATTCGTACATGTCCCAGCCACTCGCAACACTATGTGTACTTGAGCGGGGTCGCGAGTGGGTGTTGGTTTATTTATTCCTACCTTATGTCCCTGCACACCACTGATGTAGCCCGATACTTCCTCTGCGGCACGCATCAGGTCTGTGGCGGCCCCGTACTTCACCTCCGCGCTCGCCATCACCGATGTCGAGATGTTCATCGATGCACTGATCACGTCCAGTAGTGAGGACCCTGGATAAAACGTTGGATATTTTGATAGAAAAAAATATCATCAATAATAATCCAGTACTGTCTGTCACTAGCCAGCTAAAATATTTTCAAATGTAATATATTTCACACCCAGAACTGTCGAGTCATCAGTAGTCAGTCATAAGTACATCTTTGTTACATTTCATTTATGTGGTTGTTATTTAAATAACAACTGAATCCTTTACACTACCTGATAAAATAACAAGAAATAAAAAAGAGTTTCAGAGTGTAAAGAGGCTCTATCCATCATCGTGTCCGAGCCAATCTCTCCTGCTGAACAACGAACGAGGCTATGGCGAGCGGTTCTCCCTGTTGGAGGACGCTGGGTCGCTGGGCTCGGTACCGCCCCGGTTAATCCCGACTGCACTCGTACGCTGGAGACCTTTGCCTGCATGACTGGCAGCCACTCTCCTTCTGTTAACCGTGATAAGGTTATACGCGTCTGAAGTCCAGCACCAATCCGGTCGGAGATGCCGTAGGTGTTACGGACGTCCATGGGTAACGATTGCCACCTACTATAACTATAACACACTGTATATACTGTTACAACACTATTTATAAATATATAACTGATAAATTATATATAAACCTTACCTAAATCTCTCTCTTCGGCAATATACTGCATGTAATTTCTTATGGCTCGAGCAATGAACATAACATCATCTGGGTCATTTATTTCAGACAATGGATAAGTTTTCTCCCTAATGAGCATCGCTAGTCTCTCGGTGGCATTCAATGCCGAATACTGAACTAGACTGACGTTCAGCAAAGCAAACTGCTGTAGTAACTTTGTCACGTTGCTGATGTATGAACACTCTGTTGTATTAGCCGGGCCCCAAGTCCCATTGCCGCTGATGGTTGGATTACAATATCTATAAGCCATGCCCTCTCCACTCCGGCAAGGCACGCCCGCTGTATGGTTCAACAGCAACTGCGGCCATGAATATAAACCTTTATTGTCTACTGTCGTGTTGGTCTCGCAGTAACGGGTGTTATTCGACAGAACTACGACTTCTACGGAATGGTTGCGTTTTATATGATTCTGGTCCTTGTACATGCAAGTCCAATTCCCCATGTGGTGGCTCGTAATGTTCGGGAAGTAAACTGTTGTTTCAGCCACTCCCTCCTCCTGCATGTCCGTACTTGTCACATTCACGTCACACGTCTCAAGCATAGGATGAATCCATTTCAATTCGTAATTTGCTATGACAGAAGCGAATGGTGCATTACACGTCAGTCTCAGTGTGTCTCCTTCGAAGACGACTTGACCATTTTCAGGTTTCACGATCAATGTGTTCGACGGTAGGACACTGCCACAGGCTCGAAGGTCCAAGTAGTTTTTTAACTTTTTTAAAGTATTATTCACCATGTTCTCGGGAAACGCACACTTTGCATTACCCACAAGCTTAACGCTGGTGTTTCGAACCCAGTCACCCACCCAAATTAGCTCACAATCACATATCAAAGGATTTTGAGTTATATCTCTGGAAAAAAAATCAAATGAAAATTTATATAATATAGAAAACTTTAATTAAATATAGGCTGAATGAAATTAATACTTCACTTTTATGAAAATGATTATGAAGGCAGGCTCTGTCAATATGTATTTTCTGTCAAGAGAGTAGTAGATAAAATTTGGACTACCTGACTGCAACTCTTATAGTAATCAAGTGACCCACCCCAGCTTCACATACAATTTACTAATGAAGAAAATGAAAACTGCTCAGCGACTTCACATATTTTATTAAAAATTTTATACAAGCATAGCATTAAAATTTTCGACTTTTTGGCTGATTAAAAAAAAATTATATCATACAAACCTTGTCCTAATAATTAAGAAATTTTTAAAAAATTCAGCATTTGGCATTTGGTTGAACTGTTGTGAAATGATGATTTTTCGAACATGCAACAATTGATTTGTAAATATACTATTTGTAAACATGAATGTTACTAAGGGAAGCAGGGATGGGTTACTAGTAAAAGTAAGAACGAAAATACATAGAATAAATATGGAAAGTTCAAGTTATAACTCTGATTCTGTCTTAACATAATTTGATAGTTGTTTTCAAGTAGATCAATAGCATATGAAATGACATATCATACTTTTCAATTTTAAAAACTGCATAAAAATCAGTATCATCTTTAAAACATCATAAGACTTATATATTTTATATTGGATTTATATACTATACATATAATTGTTAAATACTCACAGTTGTTTCAAACCAATAAGATAGTCGAAAGTTCCAGATGCCAACACAGATATGTGGTTATGAGATAGAACCAATCTCTCAAGATTGATAAGCCCTTTAAACATCTCCTTATAGACATTGCTAATTTGATTGTGCGACAAGTCCAATCTTTGGAGAGATGTCATGTTGTAGAATGCATCAGACTCAATGAGATTGATTTGGTTTCTGCTGAGGTCCCTGGGAAACAATATAATGAGTAAACAATTAGAGATACAATGTAATTGAACATAATTGTCAAACATAACATTAACATATTTTCAAAGCTTTGTAGCTAGTCAAAGGTATATATATCAACAGTTATATATACATACAATTTGTTATTGCTCCTTGGGTCAATGAACAAAAAATTCTATGAACACAACACACAAATCGTTCAACCAACCAAAAGTTCTCTATGTTCAAATAATGAGGGAACAGTAAGGTTAATTTAGGATTCTTAGATATGTATACTTCAATCAAGATCAACAACCAATAAATACAACTACATTTGTGCTCTTAACAAACCCCAGTCAAAGTGAAATACTTTCAAAAACAATATTGTTACATTTAATTGTCTTGGCACACACCTGCCTATAATATTGCCAAATTGTTACCAGTTGTTGAAATTTAAGAAATCATTAAAATTCAATTGTCGACAGGATAAAAAGAACTGTGTTCCTTCAGACAATAACAAATAGACCATATAAGCCATTGTAATTATCTTACATTTGAAACAAATGTTATGTTATATTTGAATTACCCAAAATTTTAAATAAGATATATTTGAAATCCCTTAAATAAACAGCAGAAATTGAATACATAAAATTTTGAATTGCTCGGGTATTACTCATTTACAACTTCCTATATGTAAATTTTACAATTTAATGAAAAATTTTCTTATGTAGGTTAATTTCTAATGAATTGTTAGGATCTACTAAGCTATTTGTGTACTATTATGACAATAAAAATTTTATATACTTGTTGATACTTACAATTTCTGCAAGTTTGGTAGGTGTAATTCTCTAGATAGTGTAGAAATAGCATTTCCAGATAAGTTCCTGAAAAAGAATGTCAAGTATTGCAACTTGTAATGAAACATTGTAATCTCATAATAATAAAATTAATACACTGTACTTTTACAATTATTCGCCACAACAATGACTTAAAAAATAGTAATACATAAGTGACAAATCTCACCTACCATTTATAGTTAAATAATTTAGGCATAATGTGACATTCCAAGAAAAAAAAACAAACATAAAGGAAATGTATAATCAATAAAACAATGACTTACAAGCTAACAACAACAGTCCAAAGCTTGCTGAGATCAATTTCCTTGAGCTCCGTGATCTGTGCCGGACTGCCTCCACACTTTAGTCTCAGGAGTTCATCAGGCAGCAGTTCCACGACATCCCCTGATTTGTTACTTCGGCACACGCATAGCGACGGACAGTAACCCCAGGACCCCTCCACTAACAAAATCACCATCACGACCGAGAACTTCATCTCGACTGGTTTCCGTAAAACAGTCATTTGAGCACGGAGAATTACTATGGCACAAAGCCAAACCCAAAGTGATATTCACATCTTCAAAGATTCCGTATCCCATTAACGCTCATTTCATAGGTCACAAAAACGGTGTCGACAACTGTTTGTAGGCGATAAAGGAACTAAAAATGATACATTTCGAAGTTGGCACGATTTTATTTTTGCAAAAATAGAAATATAAACAACCCTGGAACCGCTCATAAGCACTTGCCCGACATTAGTAAAAAATGACGGAATGGCGAAATGAATGAATGAGTGAATAATAAAATTCATTGTTTTTTTTTTGCTATGGACCCTCATGAAGTTCGCCGTTGAAACCACAATATTGCTAATTTATGGATTGTATACTATAATACATATAATAGCTGCCAAATACTCTAGTAAAACTTACTACGGTAGCTCTGTACGATTTAAATTACAACGATTAACAATAACGTGTCTTTTACAGTTTACTCCTTTGAATCGAACGAAAATGTACATTTTAAATGTAATAATACAAATATACTAGCATTTCACACACTAACCCTTTAAAGTTTTACATTTAGAACATTAGACTTGTGTAGTTCGCTAACGAACTAAGTCGTATCAGTACTCCTGTTGAGTATATACAAATGTACTCTGTGTCCTGTATACACGAAATACGCGAGCTAGTTCCCAGATCCCTCACTTCTTAGCACAGAGTACATTTGTATATACTGTCACTTCTTAGTTCGTTAGTTCATTTGATAAGACCAACATAACAAGCTGTGTTGTTTATTATTTACAAAACACGAATGAAAAATATGAAAACAATCTTCTCGTTTTTACATGCTCTACGAGACAATAGAGTTTATTTTTATTTTTCCTCAGCTTGTTTATATCCTATAAATCCCAGAATCTTTGCTAATTTATCCTCATATATTTACCTTTTTAGAATTTTCACGGGCTTGCTGCAACTATTAACCTCAGCTTAAAACATTCAAACAAAACCATTTGGCTATAAGTAACGAAATAAGATATTTTATAACACTTTTTTATTTTGAGTTAAGTGACTAAAAAATGTTATATAATTGTAATCTTCACAAATCTAGAATGAACTAGGATGACTAGAATGGTAGGTACTTCTAGATAGGTAAGTATCTACTTATTTTGGCATTGGCATTTTATCTATCAATTTTTTTTATTACCAAAATGTACGCGAATGAATCGTGACTATATAATAATTAAAAACACTTAAGTACGTACGAGTCCACGCTTCGTCACGCCGCAACATGCTAATGCGTTTTATGTTTGGACACGTTCATCCATTTCGGCAGTTGCGTCTGATTTGAGTTGACGGAAGTAATATATTCGAAATGAACCTTAGTTATCCTATTTATTGTATGAAATAAATTTCCTAATCCTAAAAGTGTCCAACACTATAGGGATAAAAAAACTCCGTGGCGTGGTGACTTGCCTCTCGACGTTGCCGTCGCGACTTTTGTAGAGGTGAAGCGCAAGTACTCAAAACATTTCGGGCAGTTCGGGGACATCGTCCTCATCTCCCAATTTCCAAAAGGACACTATCCTTAATTGTTCTCTGAATAATTCAGCAATCAGGGCTAGCCCACACTGACCTTAGACATTCACAGGCAATATGGCCATAGTTTTCAACTTTTTATTATATTACCAAAAGCCCTCATAAACCTTTCTGGAATGGTGAATAATTGAATTTTCAATTTTAATTAAATTTTTATTTCCGGACACCATTTCAGTCTGGGCTTAAAGAGCTCTCCGGTTTCATACATTGTCATAAAGAGCCCGGCTGAGATTTACCAAACATTATTTAAGTCTGAAAACTAAGCTGCACCTCTCCATAGTCTAGTAGAAATAGAGACATGTCATGGTTTAGTAAATAACAAAATAAAAAGGCACAATTTCTACATTTAGCTGGCAGAGTCTGTCAGTGTCATTAATGTCGTTAGCTATATTGTGCTTGTGAACCTGTCATTAGACATCAGAACTTACCACTTTTACTATTATTTATTTTAAATTCATTTTTAGTTCATTTAAAATTATTCAGGTATGTCTTTAGTTTTTTGAAAGTAAAGCACAAAAGGCCACACCATTTAATTCTATTATGAATTCGTATGTCAACGTACATAAATCTTTATGTATCGTACGTTACGTATCCAGAAATTGTAAATACTGCCTTAATACAAATATCGGAGTACGGTACTGCAAGTCACAGTTCTCTCCATATGAATATTAGCATAATCTATAAAGCTATTCAATGTGAGCAATTATTGGATAACCCGAAGTTTTTGGTTTCTTACCTATATCATACAAATTTTAAGTGCATTCGGTGCAAAGATTTGTACAATTCCTCCGGAGTAAGGTCACATATGTTAATTTTGCTTAGAAGCAAGTAAATAGTAAAACCCATTATTCGAAAAATAAGGTTAGATTGAATTAAATGAACCTCAAGAGTGGCAGTTACTCTAATTTTATATGAAAAGTCACACGTCTCTGTACCTGCTTAACACCAAGTGGACTGTTTACTATTTGTATATCAATAAAAACAATATACCAGATGTTATAATATTATATTTACATTTTCAGATTTAAAACTTCACAATGGGAGAACGGAAGGGTCAGAATCTTTACTATCCACCCGACTACGACCCCAAAGTCGGAGGATTAAACAAATTCCTGGGAACTCATGCACTTCGAGAACGTGCCCGCAAACTACATATGGGGATTTTGATAATACGATTTGAAATGCCCTATAATATATGGTGTGATGGGTGCAATAACCATATAGGAATGGGGGTAAGATATAATGCAGAGAAGACGAAAATTGGAATGTACTACAGCACACCAGTATACCAGTTCCGAATGAAGTGTCACTTGTGCGATAACCACTTCGAAATCAAGACAGACCCAGGTGTAAGTTATAGTTTTAATTTGATACTAATTTTCACCTGATGAAGATAAAAAATACTTGCTGTCACTATCATTGTGTTATGAATTTTTTTGGTAGCTGTTAATATAATAAATCAGATAAGTTTACATATTACAACCTTGAACTTGATCAGATTTATCACTGAATGTATGTTGAATAGTTAGATAAAAATAGGAGCGGCAAAATGGGGAATACAACAGAAAAGATTCCTAGAGCAGTTCCAGTTCATATAAAGGAACTACCTAGTGTTAAATGAACTCTGCAGTTTGTGTTTCTGCTCTGTATGTTTAATTAAAACCCAGTGGATAGCAAAAGAATTCATAAAATACATATGAAAAATTAATTGATATATGATTTACTTTCAGAATCTTGACTATGTAATTGTGTCTGGCGCTAGGCGACAAGAAAATAGATGGGACCCAACAGAAAATGGTCAGATTGTTCCAGAAACTAAGGAAACTCAGAAACGACTGTTCGATGATGCTATGTTTAGGTTGGAACACAAGACTGGTGATGTGACAGGAGCCAACCTGGAGAAGCCTCGTTTAGGCAAGCTCGTTGGGAGGAATGAAGTTGTTTGGAAAGACGATTATGAAGCTAACTGTAGTTTACGAAGAAATTTCAGGGTAATGCAATTAGAAAAATATATTATTTATTTATCTTTTAATTGGACTGTTTCAGATATAGGTATAGATGTGATATTTAAAGTGTGTGAGACAATTGATGATACTGAAGAAGCAAAATGTTATCCCGTCAGTTTATAGCTTCTGTCTGTTTTACATAGATACAGGGTTAGGTTTTATTTTCTTCATGTAAATAAATGTATAAGCTCAATATATATGGCAATGTAACTACTATGTAAGTAACTACTTACATTAATAAGTTACAATGATTGCAATAAGTTCATAACAACCAAGCCGATTAATTTACACTTACACAATTAACACTCCTAAAGTTTTGTCACTGTTTGGCCAAATTATTCTTAAAACATCTATATGTAATTTGCTTTTCAGAAAAGAAGAAAAGAGTTGGAAGAGTCAGCAATTAATGATAGCTTACTTCTAGCAAGATCCTCTCTAGATATTCATCTTCTGCCAGAGAATGAAGAAGACAGAAATATGGCATCCCTTCTTGCTCTGAAACCTTCAAGAAGTATAGAAGAGAAGCAGAATATAACCAGACATAAGATTCTTACCAGTCCTGCCTTGCCGAGCTCCAGTGGTTCTACAGGTTTCGGTGCCTCCAAAAATGTATCTATTAATAAAAACAGACCTTTGTCAAGAAACGCATTAGGCATAACCATTAAAAATAAAAAAGTTGTTCAAACAGAAACAACTCCTATTGAAATAAAGAAAGATGAAGAAAAAGAATTAACTAACTTAGTAGGTAACTTAACTAGAGATATTGAAAAAGTTGATACAGAAATAAGAATTGAATGTAAATTGTTGGAAAAAAATATTGAATTAATAAGCGACGAAAAGACTATATTGCCAGATAATAATAATATTGATAATGAAATCCGAATTCAAAAAAGTAATGATATCACCAAAAACTACCTAAATTTGTTGGATACTAGTACAAACCCGGGTGTGTCGTTAGTAGGGGACTATAGTTCTAGCGGGGAGAATTCAGAATAGTACAGTGTTACAGTTTCAACCTTTCAAAAACATTAGAAGAATATACAGTAACAACAAATTGGATTGGACCATTTTGTTATTCAATGAACTACGTGAATGTTTGTTACAAATAAAAAGTATTGTAAAAAATAATGAATTTGAATTTTGTAGAATATTCATTGCATATTATTATAATGATTCAACTTTTCAGGTTCAAGGAATTCTTGTCTATTGTCTCTTCGTCTTCTTTAATTTGCCAGAGTCATAAGAAACAAGTGCTTCATTGTAAAAGTTTAATTGTTATATTTGTAATAAAAATAACCTTATAGTTAGAATCATGTAATTTAATACTAACATTGCGAACATAAAACATTTGAAATGTAACTGTTACATCCAGTGGGAAGAATTCTGATCCTCCCTGACCACGAGACTACGCCTTTAAAACCTATGTATAGAAATAAAACAATGACTTATTTATTGAAACATTTATTATTTGCTCAATTTAAAAAACATTCATCAATTATCTCCGGTTAATATATTTATCTCATAATATTTTACAAAGTTTATAGGTTTTATGAGGGATATTTAGTCACAAAACATCATTGTGCTGTAAAACTCATAGCAATTCCTTTAACAGCCAAACGACAACGACAACATAATATAAAATATAAATAAAATCAGGTAACGCTACACGATAAATATACATTAAAAATTAGTGATCCAGTAAGCATTCTTCCGAGACCACTCACGGTAGGGATTTGTTGAAACGATGGCGTAGTTTGACGTTCGAAAAGTGTTTGTAAAAACCAACTTCAAATAAAATATTATTTCATTTCATTTCATATTAAGATTTTATCGTTGGCAAGTATACAGTAATTAGTACATGTTTAATAAGCATTATGTTAATCCCAAGAGATTATTAAAGATATTGTATTATGTGGTACTTTTCCAGCAGTTTTCCCGTCTAGTGCAGGGGATCTTGCCACTAGACCATTACCATATTAGGCGATTAATAGACGATTTTTATTTTTTTAATAAATCTGTCTACTCTAATAAAGCATAATGGTACATCCTCAGTGACGCGACGTATATCCTTATATAGTGTGTGTGTGTGTGTGTGTGTGTCATATATGTGACCCGTCGTCGGGCGCAGGTTTAAATCATCCTTCCAATCAGTTTGGGCCACCGGCACTTAATTTTTTCGGTTCACAAATTGGGGCTTTCGACACTAAGATGGACTTCTGAATGAGCATTGCCGAAACAAAAAAATACATAAAGGTTACAAGTTCCGATATATAAAAATGCTTTTTAACGAACATTAACATCTAATTACGTAATTTACCATAGACTTTAACTTGCAGAATTTCAATGGGACTACCTTCTTTGTCGATGGTGTTGTCAACTCCATGTGTGCGAAACCTGTCTGTCACGGTATTCCTAGCGTACGATAAGTTTCAAATCCGTTTGCTTATGTTAGTTTTCAAAAAATTAAGAAAAACCGTAAAAAAGTTCGAATTTCAGTGTTCTGCTAAGGTGGTTACTTGGATGTCTACTCGGTTTTTCATCAAATTAATATTGTTTCATTATTTAATTTCCGTTTTTGATAATTTTAGAACTTATATACCACACAGAAGCGGAACTCGCAAATTGATGACGGAATTTAATGTTTTTCCGGAATAAATACATCCATGCTAATATGTATCTACTTAAAATTATGTACCCATACATATATTTTATTGGAACATATAAACAAACATTTTATGATACGACAACACGACACTCGACATAACGCGAAGCGTATAGCTCACGGACATAGTTACATAAAGTCACAAATACATAAATAACGCGATTTGAATTCCTGATTTGTAAAAAAATAATAACGCCTAATACATTTCGGATACTACTCATTGATGTTTTTATTTATATTTTAGTTTGAAATTTATCATAACCAACGATTGAACCCAACTAGGTCCCCACTACGATAACTACAATGAAACATTTAATAATTACTATATTTAAACCTTTCTTATTTGATACTCACCACCTATTATCTGATAAGTAAAACTGATAAACCAATTTATAACCCACCAATCTAATTAATGACATCTCGAGCTCAGAACTCCGAATTAAATTAACACTTAATCACGAGTAGCAGGTATTACGAGAAAAAATACACTTCGAACTCTTTCCCATCTATGCTTATACCATGTAATCGAAAACTATCGATTATGAAAAAATATAATACAAATGAAAGAAAAATACACAACAGATAATATACAACATTCAAGATAATATATATTTTGTGCTTAATATTACTATGATAATGGTAACAACGACAGATGTATTCATCAGACAAGTGAACAAGAGAAATAATAGTCACGTATTAAACAAAAAAAAAACATGTTTTAAAAAACGACATAAAAAAAAACATAAAGATTAAAACTGAATAAACTTAAAATGAGTGATGTTACCAATGTCCATGGGCGACTGTGACCACGTACCGCTAGGTGGCTCGTCTGATCGTTTGTGGTTTATTTATTTAAAAAAAACGTGTATCATAACAGGCAGGTACTAAAATTAAGTATTAGGTACATTTCAGTGAAGTACAATAAATTATCCAATAATCATACGTATAGATATCAGCGCAGAATTGATTAAGCGTTTAATCTGTGAGATTACCGGAGACTTTATTTAGGAATACAACCGCTAAAGTGTATAAAAATGAACCAATTAACCACAAAAATCTATGTGATTTCAAGCGAGTATCGATTAACATTTGCGGTAGCAACTGGCGGTTGCAATAAGTTTGCATAAAATAGTCACGGTGTAAGCCGTGCCGTTAGAAATGTATGTGTTCAGGACAAGCCGTCGGCACAGCGCTTGTCCTCCAACGTGTGCACCATGGCGCACTCGATCTTGCTCTGCAACCAGCGGAGGATCTCCTGGTCAGAGATCTCTATAATCTTCTCATCCGTTGAGAAGTAGTTCACCAGCTCGTCCTGGGGAACGTCAAAACCTTCTATAATGATTAAGCCTTGTATAATAACTTTCTATGATAGAATTTACCAAACGAATACGTGGACCATGTGATAGTAAGCTGTCGGCTTATGCACATATGTAATATCAAGAGCGTTTCCAACGCGTTGCCATCCAAGAAGGAAGTTAACCCGCTTTTAACGTATGTGTGAATATTTCTTTTGTAAGTAATGCTCAATAAACGCTGGCTATGAACTCGCGTATTTTATTTCCTATTATGGCACGCACTTGGCGGATCGTCAGCCAGCGAACCTATTAACATCTTTCTCGGTATTATACGGTGTACAGCGTCTGCCAAAAGAAGATATCTGTCGACATCGTTTCGTCTGTTTTTCAGTAATGCACACTTCGAGCGGGTATCCGCTGGATTGAGAGAGCTCAGGATAGGACAGAGTGGCGCAAGTTAGGGGAGGCCTATGTCCAACAGTGGGCTTCGAAGGGCTGATGGATGAATGGACACCTCGAGCAGAGGAGGCCGGTTTTAACTCAGGGCAGGACGGATCGCATTCCTCTTTGTACAACGTGTTGTATAGATGCTGCTACAGCACCCGCTCTTCACGAACCTGCTTAATGTTCAGCACGAGCTGGTTCTCCTGCACGTGTGGCACCCCGATGAGGTCGTCCAGCTTCACTTGCCACTCGATGTGCCATGCACCGAAGTCGCTTGTCGTGCGGACCAGGAATATGTGCCTAGAATATAAAATTCTACTTATAACAATCTCAAAAATTACGTTCAGGCTACTTGATAAAGTTCAAATTGGACGTTAAAGTATAAATAAATGCGTAGTTATAGATGTTGAAGACGAATAGGAATGAAAATAGCTATCGTCTTATGCAGCTACGTTCAACTAAATAATTCTGCAATCAATATACCTATTCCTATGTACTAGACCAAGATTCTATTGACGTTAGCCACAGGGCAGTGGGACTAACCTGAAAATTTATTGCAAAGGTAGATACAGTAGCAGTTAATAATGTAGATACAGTTGTGAGTGCAACCCAACTCACTGACACGCACATTTCATTAAAACTTCAACTTTCAGTATGTCTAGTTACATTTAGTACCTCATACTTTTCTGCAAGAAATGTTACAATACTAAGTTTTAGTGTTACAGAAGTGAACATGTTTTTCATCACTTGACTGAGCCACTTATGGCCTGACAAACTATTCCCATATCAAGTCAGTTAAATTCTTTGTTCCTGAAATTGGTCTATATTTATTAGTTTCTAAAAAAAATTCAGGAAGAATTATTCCGTTATTTCTTCGCTCCCTAGAAAAAGCACATTTTGGATAGTAGCGCCCACCTACATGAATAAATTAGTTTAGATAACGGGATTTAAAAACCCAATGAATATTAAAATAACGGTCGGTTCAAACCACAGACTATCAAACTCACCGAATGGATACAAGCAACGTGGTAGTGTTGGAGATGTGTGCGTGCGCGACGTATCCGTCCGTGTCCGCGTACAGTCCGCGCCGC
The DNA here is from genome assembly GCA_003671415.1 of Megathymus violae. Classification (NCBI taxonomy): domain Eukaryota; kingdom Metazoa; phylum Arthropoda; class Insecta; order Lepidoptera; family Hesperiidae; genus Megathymus; species Megathymus violae. Next base: position 4,228,438 of record PDGT01000025.1, read on the forward strand.
AGCTGCGCCAGCAGCATTGCGCCGCGTGCCGCGTAACCGTTGTACGGCCGGAGACCCTGCAGCGAGGACCGACCCTGTAGCTTATGTACAGCGCGAATCACACTCCGGTTCCATATTAATATAGATTTGTTCGTAAAATTGGCATTCATAAGTTTACCAATTCAACCACCGTTACGTATTACATAATAATATGTTCACGGGCGACGGTGAACTCTTATTATCAGGCTTATAATATTCTATAGTAATGGTCGGACTGTTGAAGAAATCTAGAGCAGCCATTCACCGAACCGCTCGAGTAAGTGGTAAAATAATTATGGTCAACGCCAATATCATTAGTTTTTAACCTGCCCGAAAATTTCCTATTGCTGTTACATTACTGACGATTTCATATATGAGCCATGTAAACCTCTGCGAGAGCAGTGTGTCTCGGCAGTCGCCGGCGCGCCGTCGCGCGGGCGCCTTTGTCTTCGACACAAGCTCTCAACGCGGCCTCCGCACTGTCCACGCTCAACTGACTTTCGAAAGCAGAGAACGCGGCGTTGCAGCATACATCTGGTGCCCAAAAAATCAACACATTATACATAAAATACCAGATTTAAAATAATATGTAGATCGTGTCATTCTGAGAATCACAGAGCGAGGGAGTGAGTGCGTGAATAGTTTTATTTTAATAACAGCTCTATTTCTATTGTCTTCAATATTAGATATTTGATAATATTTCACAGTATTAAAATTTACAATTTTGTAATATTTTGTACAATGCATTTCATATTTAGTAACAAAGTTACCTTACGTACTGTGTCTACGATATTAGGAGTAGAACTATGCAACAAAAACAAAGCAGCACAACAAGACAACATTGACGCAGTTCTCAGTGCAACTTACATTTGAGAAGAGGATAATCTTCATCTACGTTCCGCACGAACAGGCAACACAGAGAACGAGAAAATGACATGAGTATTAGATAATACACGAACGAAACACACAATACACTATCTACACACAATTAAATGGACGTTTATCATGAACAGGCCGTGCCAGTTGTCCTCGAGTGTCGATGCAGTAATAAAATTTAAAATTAGCGTGTGAATGAAATTATATATACTTTATTAACGTTCTACACAATACGGATATCGACAAACATGATGATGATGTGCAGGAAGATTAGTGATACATAAATAAATCTACCAATAAAACAACTGAACAACATGCAGTTCAAACACATGCAGATTTAGAAGGTCGAGAGCCTTCCTTCGGCTCACCGTGGACTTCTCACGGCACAAGCTAAGTAACAATCTTGTAGTTCTTAGCCCTGCTACACTTTTCGGAACCATCATATAACATTTGTAATTTAATAATTTGTAAGCTAAATTGTCGGAAATTCATTATTAAATGGTATAATAATTATGTGTAAAATTAAACCTTTATACATCTAGTTTGCTTTCATATCAATCTAGAAATTGAGATGACTTTTAAAACGTATGTAACCCATAATAGCCATAATAGCCATAGGTGACGATTTACCGAAGTCAGATTTGGCCATGAGTCCGGTGACTGCAAGCATGACGCCCGCAGCATTTGTTTTGTGATCCTCGAGTACAGCGCGCGGTAGGTCATCGATGATGCTTCCGTCATCGCCTGTTATGTGTTAATTGATTAAACTTCAGAAATCATTTAGAAACTAGGCAGCAAGCATGGCACATTTTATAAATAGTATTTGAAAAATCATAAGAAAAAAATAGGAAAAAATTGTTATTAGATGGGAATGTTAGAAAGCGTAGGTATTTTATAATTTATAGGTATTTATTATATTAGGTATAGGTATTTTATAATTTTTTACCCCAATAATAATGCGATTTTTTTAATGTACTTAAAACAAATATCACACGAGTTATAAGTGATCAGCGTCAGTTATAGATATAAAAAACTACTTGTTTGGTAACAAAGCCCAGCTATACGGTTACTATATATATTTTTCTCCTTATAAGGACACTAGGAATATTTTTCTAACGGTACACTGAGGTAAATTTAAATTTATTTACCTGTTCGTCTTTTTGCTGGTCTCAAGCGTAGAGCATCTTCGAAAATCGTAGACTGTGAAGCGTCACTTGTACAACCGAGCAGTCTACCTGCTCCCTGTAACAGGAGCTGCGACGCATCTGACGGTGCAAGTGGACATGCTCTACCCTGTCGCAAACAATATTGCATTTTTCGGTACTGAGATTATTGTTAGTCAAGTCGAAAATGTCTTGCAGAGTTACTCACCAAACAAGGTTCATAATATTGCTTCAGTCCCTTAGAAAAGTCACCAATATAGCTGTAGGGATTTCCAAGAATATTTAATCCAAGTACCAACACATAGAATTGTTGGACCAACTGAACCCAGTAGTGTCGGGATGCGGTCTCTATTACAGCTGAAACTGTTATCGGAGCATTTTTTATCTCCAAGTAACCCATCCTGAAAATTAAATCGATTAACATGTTTTGCAGCTTTTAAAGCAATTCCAAGAGACGATATTCTAATAAACAACTAACCTTATGACGACGTCTCGCATATCACACAACGAAGAAGCCCACGAATTAAATAAATATTCTAACAGATCACTATTAAATAGCTTAGGCCTGTTTTCCTTCTGATGTCCCAAACGACTCTTACCGGTATTTTCTAATCTCGTGTTTTCTGGAGCATAACATTTAGATGACATATTAAGAATCAACTTGATTGGGGACAGGTGAAGGTACTCGAAAATAATATTTTTTTGTGACGCAGTCTGACTTTTCAAAGCAATAACAGGTAAGGGCATGTGAACTAGAGCCAAATCAGCTCTGAGCCTCACAGCTGGCTTTTCCTTTACTTTCCAATGATTTAAAATTTCAAACACATAATTGACAAACCCACGGTCTAAATTCACACAGTAACCTTGTACCAGGACTTTGAGATACTTGTATACATCTTGATTCAACGACGGTCTGTATTGTTTTAGAGCCACGATCTCTACGCTCGGTTTAATACCTTTAGATTTAACATGAAGCAATGAAGGGGCTGGATATAGTACACTAGGAAATACAGCATCGTACAATTGATTATCTATTTGGAACCTGTGTAACTTCAGATGGCAGAACGTATGCGTGTCAGATTTTCGTAGTTGCATCCAAACGCCAGGATTGTAAGTTCGTCGCAACTCCGAAAAAAATGGTTTTGTCATTTGCATTTTCTCAAAGTCAATTTCGATATACTCTTTCACCTGACACTTCTTATGCTCCATTTGATATTTTTCTTCAGTCCACGCCGCGACATCCGGCGCTAGTTTCTTCCATTTATCACTAACATTAATCTCCCATCTTGGAAGTGAATCCGTTATACTAATGTACGACAGTTCCTTTAGTCCTGATCTTGTTTGGATGCAAACAGATACTCCAACGCTGGCTAACGACATGTACACTTCATAGTTACTTTTCTCCGCGTTGATCTTCATTCTGTATTGATAGGCAATTCTTTCATCTCGCATCAACGCGAAGACTCTTTGGTACCCTTCCATAAATGAGATCCAATAAACGATGACCTTGTCTTTTCTCATTTTCTTTCTCCGTCTTTCTGTAAGGTCCGAACTATCAGAGTCATCGCTGCTTGAAGAACGTGCTTCTGGGGATTTAGGCGTAAGTCTCTTAAGCGTGGATGATAGTTTAGATGTGACACTGCTGGTAGCCACGAGTGTTTGATGTTTGACGGAATGGAATGTTACTTTCTCTTCTCCATATCTGCCGAAAATTTGTAACTAATAATGTCGTAGAATGGAACTACAAATAAATGTCGCACAACTTTTCTAATACTTTTACTTAAAATATCCAAAAACTTTTTAAATTTATTTTTTCGTTTGCTTACCCATCTGCTGAGAAATCAGCTTCAAATCCTTTTCCTTTATTATTATAAAGATTCCATATGAGTTTTCTCTCCTTGGCGGGATCATCCCAGGTATGCAACATTGACTGGTATGGGCTCAGTAATGCCACTTGTCCTGATTCTGCCTAAAATCAATTGCACATGAATAAAAATTTATTTCATATACTATGTTTTGAATGGACGATAGTTATATGTTTTATATACTACAAAGTTGTATATGCTTTGAAATATAATCTGTATATGTTTACCTGGTGTAGTTTCATGAACAGATCATCGCAAAGATTGTCTATCCGCACAGGCGCATCTCCTACCCTATAAGGTTTAAATGTGATTGTAAAAGGCCGAACGGTGCCGCCTGTCACGTCTACACATATTGCACTCTGTAAAATAAATTATATAAAAACATTATAGGAGTCAGTCGCGAATTATTTACTGTAAGCGTTGAGTTAATATAAATGATATTTTATGCTACAATTATCGTTACTTATGTGAATAACATGGTTAGTTTTGCTTAATTTATTTCGTAAGTTTTGTCTCAACTAAGCGTAAAACTAGAATTGGCCTTAATAAAAGAACAAAAGTTTTCTAAGGCAGTCTAACATTTAATTATGCACGGAAAAAGTGTTACTTTCTTATCTCAATGAATTAGGTACATATCCCAATTACTTCGTCCCGCTATATTATTGAACTTTACATCACACATTATTTTTTTTTAGTCAATAATCGTACGGTCACGAACACTTACCTACTAAGACGGTTAGTCTTGTTTTAAATTTTAAATGAAATGTGGTAATGCGTAGCTACTGGGTAATTTCGTTACTAACGTCAGTACCTACCAAATACTTCGTATAGTACAGTATTATTACACAGGAAATGCGGTAACACTTACGTATTTGCATACTTTGTGCCGAGCGCGTTACAGGTTCTAATTTGATTTACACTATACCGCTTTCAACTCCGGTTATAAGTAATGACACAGAATTTCACTCTCTCAGTTATCAATATACAGTATATACAATAGCAGAGCACAAAGCGAACACGATGAAGTTTGTTTATATTAGTTCAGTCGTCCTACTGTACATTGTGACTGAAATTAACAGTGAAAGGACTCGCAGTGGAGTGTGCAAAGAGTGTCAACATGAAGAATACATCAGAATGAAAAGAGCTAAATACTACTCCAGTCCACCGTTGAGATTTTATAATAGACCACCGATGACCTATCCAATCAAAGGAGCATTTTCCCTCACGCCACCGCCGGGGTACCTGATGGATGACGCCAGACAACCTCAAAGCTCAAGGCCTAAGGTTAGTAGTAGTCGCCCTCCAAACCAGGGATTAGGAGACGAGGACATAAATAAAATCATGAGATTTTTATCAAAACAAGACTTGGATAAAGTTATGGAATATGCTTATGAAAAAGAAAGGGAAACGCCAAAGTATAGTAAAGAGATATTATATGAAAGACCTAATTACATTATTAATAACGGAGAGAAATACGAAAGTAAAGTTATGTATGACGACAGTGTTTCAGAATTCTATAAAGATTATAAATTTCCTCACCACGAACCTCTCATAAGTGGCCACCAGGATTTCAGAACATACAGTGTTGACTATAAGCATAATCCTAACATAAATGAATTAAAAGAAACTAACCTATTTAGTTTTTCTGAACTAGGATTTAATAAAAATCAAATGAGATTAAACCCAGAACACGATTCTGATGGATTTGCGCAGAATCAACTATTTACCAATCATAATTCATATGCATATCAAGACGCGAATGAAAGCATAAATACTGATAACAGTTTCAATGACGTGCAAGAAGAACAGTTGGCAAAACCATCAAATTTAAGGGAAGACTACTTCGAAGTGTCTTATACAAACAATGTACCAACGGTTGTAAAAGCTAATTCTAATTCATACAAAGTCGAAAATTTGAGTTCATTACCTTTAATGGACTATCACTCTAAAATGGAATCTGTAGACTCTTATAGAGTGCCTCATTACACCGTAAGTAGCTTACTTCTTAAAAAATAAACGGGACTCTCCGTTAAATGGTAAAGACGTAATTTTAATTAATATTCTGAATATTTTAAATAGGCACTAAAAATTATAGTAAATAAAATTATATGTCAATGGATTGACAACAAGCAATGAAATTAATTATGTAAAGAAAAAGAGAAGCTTATTAATTTATTACTTACTTAATCATTTTTATGGTATCAATCAGATATACTATGTGTTTAAATTTATGCTAAATTTTTTCAGGTAACTTCAGATGAGAAACACCTAGCCCCAGCATCTACTGCCAATATACCAGTGGAACCCGCACCGCCAGTGTCTACAGCTAAAGAGCAAAGTGATGCTCATCTCAAAGCTACCAAAATATGGACTCACAAGTCTAAAGGAACTGCGTATACATTGCACGATGATGGAACATTGTCTCTTGAAATGCCAATACGACCGAAGACAAATTATGCTCATTCATAAGAAATAATTAAAATTGTAAATAAGTCCTATTTAAAATATTTATTTCTTAGGTAAGAATTAATGCATAAAAAACTACAGTTAATATGTTAATATTTTTTCAAATAATAACTTGTGAAAATCTGACTCTATGTTACTGTGTTCACAATATTTGATTTGATTTAACCTTTAATATCAAGTTAAAAAAACTGTTTTTTTTTTTACTTCTTACTGTCCCGCCATAAAGCGAAGATATTTAGTAATTTAGAAATTACTTCCAAGCTTACCCCTTTATCCATTCTAAGTACAGTAAAGTGGTTTTTCGCGATTGGGAAGTGTTGGGACACAACAGTCGAGTCCCGAAACTTGCAGTGCATGGACATGGAGTCGGTTTGTGGCCAAAACGGCGTGCATTGCTGAGGAGCCAGGTCTATCCACAGATCTGCTGCCTCGTTCTCCTCCATAAAGCGTAGATGCTTCTTCGTATCATTGTACACGAGAAAGTAGGGCAATAACGTCACGATCTTTGTCAGTTCAGGACATAGTTCCGAAAGGGTTACCTGTTGAACGATAATATTCATTATTAAGATTATAAAATCTCTTCGAGCTTCTGAAGGCATTCACCAATAGACCATCGTTATACTACAATAACTTAAAGTGTGAGGGGTGCCGTCCATTCTCCTACATCCTGCTCATCGACGAAAGAGATCCTTCTTCTCATTATCTCTGAGTCCTTGATCAGCCAGCGAAATGGCAATGATTTCTGAGCATTCTTTATTGTGTTTCGGCTGCGATGTACGAGAGTCAAATAACAAATGGATTATTCTGTCTCCTTAGCCGCTAATGCATCAGTAATATCTCTGGTTTCACGGATGTGCATCGACAATAGTGACCACCTTCGCACTCATTTGTCAACTATAACAATAAAAACAGTGAGCATACATCAAGCAGCATGCGGTAGTTGACCCGTCGTTCCGGGTTGGCGCACACGACCAGGCCGGGCGCGGCGGCCCGCACGTAACAGGCGCGCGACCAGCCAGCCGCGTGCACGCGCACGCGCAGCCGCTCGTCTGTGCCGCGCCCCGAGCACCACAACAATGGCTCATCTGATAACTCGTAGCAGATGTCCGAACGGCCCTGACCAATGTATTACTTATGAAAATGAATTAATAATCGTCCACTAAAAAAGGCGATTTGACATTAGCTTAACATTCCCAGCCAGAAACTAGTAATCTGGTATAACACGTAAATTTTAAGAAAACGATGGAAAAAAGTGCCTATGTCGCAATTAGGCAGGCTTTACTTACATAAATGACCACGACCACGTATAACAGACGAAGCACACGCGTTACCGACACCTTTTACAGTACAACAATATGTATGTTTATAACTGAAGCCACAAAATAATAGAAAATTACTATTAATTTACTTTGCAACAATCCGCTAACAATATTTGATGATATATATTTCTATACCAACACGTGTTTCGCTCCGAAACAGAGCATCATCAGGGTAGTAGACTCTACGAGTTTGCGGTACCACTCGTAGAGTTTATCTACTACCCTGATGATGCTCTGTTTCGGAGCGAAACACGTGTTGGTATAGAAATATATATCATCATACATTGTTTGCGGATTGTTGCAAAGTAAATTAATAGTAATTTAATACAATGAATTTCCGCACAGTACTATCAATTATACAAAATAATAGGACGAAAAACGTTTATAACAACATACATAAGTCCACTATAAATAACTTTTGGATCGTTCGTCCATACATATTGAACAGGTGGTGAGTATGAGTTTCAAGCAATTGATATCGGTCCTTTCAATTCTGAATTATAGGAATAAAACGACTATTTTAGTATATGTTGACAACCCATTCTGTTTACACGCAGATGTTACCTTGATCTGCAGTGGCAACCCGGTCTTGTTGATCAGCCAACATGGCGCGTACAGCAATAGCTTGACGGCAGCTCCCAGCTGCACTCGTGCGCACACTGATAATCGCTTGTTGTTACCCTCTGTGTCGCATTCCGTTCGCATACTAATGATTTTCTCTGTCATATCTATCGAAGGGAACGAAAGTAAGCTGATTATAACGGATAATATGTATTGATATACATTACGTCAGGGATCACCCATCCACTTATCGACCGCCCCCGAAGTTGCTTAACTCAGTTGACGTATAGGTTCCTATTATGTATACATTCCTTTCTAACTGGAGAATGAAAACTTACCCAAAGAAAACCTAAAACTCCCGCTCCATGGTACCCCTAAGTAATGCATGTCGAGAGTGAGCTTGTGACAATGATTCATCTTCATGGTGTACACGTGAGCCCTCTCTCCTGGCTCCACTCGGATATTTATCGTGTCCCCAAAAAGTTGCAAGGCATGCGGTAACCGGTTGTGAACCCCTAATGGAGGTAAGATGCGAAGCAGAAGATTTGGAATGGATCGCGACACCTGAGATTGGACACCTAAAAAATATAACATATTTTATTCGCTTCCTTTAATGACCACCTACATGTCAACACATCGATCTTATGATTCTATAGATATCATAACTGAATTGAAGGTCAAAAAGTTTTATTGGAATTTTTTACTAAGCTTTCGATGCTAAAATATTCTAAAAGGTTCATGGTTCAGTTGCAGTATCACAGGGTATAAACGGGTTTCTGTTTCCTCGTTAGTAGGTAAAGCATCGGGGACGCCTTTAATATTGTAGAATCAATGGGTTTGAACATTTACCATCGGCTGACCCGTGTGTAAAAGGAGAGCACACGGTGTTATTGAAAAAGCATTTAAAAGATGTTGGGGTACATTTATTCTCGAAGACTTGGCAAAAATCCTCCGTGTCAGAAAACTTTATTATATTAAATCCTTAAGTATATGTTTAAATATTAATTATCTATATTTCGAAATATTATAACAAAATACCCACCTTCAACCGGCAGCACTCTCATAGCAAACACGGTAGGGTCGCTGTCCGCTTTCGCCGGGCATATGATGTCACGGGGTACGTCCATGTCGCTGGCTAGTTCCATCCACCATATCCCTTGAGTAGCCACTTGGTAATTCCTAATCACAATTACATGTGGTAAAATAGGGAAAGGAAAAAAATCATACTCTATATAAAATAAAAATGTCATGTTTAGGTTTAAACAGTAATATAATATTAATGAATTGTATAGCCCACCAATTAACATGCTTTATACGTAGCGAAATACTTACTCAAAGTTGGTAGGCAGCAGGTACAGTTTGCAGTGGTAGGCAATATAGAGAGGAACGTTGAAGGTGTCGTGAGGAGCGAGCACCGCTAGTCTCAGGAGGCCACAGAATGGATTCCTCACCGCACCTACGGGTTCTGCTCCAGCGGCTTCCAATTCCGATTGGCGGTACAGTAGCTCGAGAGCATAGGATGTTTCGTTACGGACCTAAGAGGGAAGGAAGCTTATAAAAATCTACAGTACAAATTGCAGTGATTACATAGGTAGGTATATAATTAAATATTTTTAAGCTCTTATATGAAATTTAAGTTAAGTTGTCTTCTGAATCATCGCAGTTATGGAAAATTTCCTTAAGTACATATCGTACAAAACCTGCAACGGTGATCTGACGATGATCTTCTTGTTGTTGTACTTGGATGTTCTCTCCACCACAATGTAGTATCGCGTTCCGTTCTTACTTGGATGCAGCACGTGCAATTTCGACACTGAGCGTTGAGGGCATATTATCTGTTGGGAATAAAAAATCGACGTTTGCCTCAACAACAACATTAACATTTACTAAAAAATATCATTATTTGTACGGCATCAGCACTCACAGTAAGTTGATCCAGATCATGCAGCCGCACTACCAACGTCAGGTCGGTAAGACGAGCCCGTAGCGCGGCTGCCCCGGCGGGAGCTGCCGGTGATGTCCGCGTTTCCGTCGAAGTTTCTGCGTTCTCGCTGAATCCACCCTCGAAGCTGTTTTGAAATTGTAACCGATTAGGCTCCAACGCCTGTAGCTCAAGTTAAAATTATATTAGTTTATTTACATTAAGTGTTTAATTCCCATAACGCTATTAATTACTTAGAACTGTTATTCATTCTGATTTGCGGTAGATTCCGTATAATTGGTATTCTACAATTGATGATTGTATTTTAGACAAACTAAGGTTTGGACTGTAGTTTTAACGGGGACCGTGGGCTCGTATTTCCAGAATTATTATTTATACTCTAGTTAACGTACATCATATAACAATTTCCAAGACAACTTGGCTATTCACATTTAGTTATTTCTCTCGTAATAATTTGTTTCTTACCAATCCCATTCGTCACTAACATCCGCTGATTCTTGCTTCTCTTTTTTAACCACATCCTCTAATAAGTCTGCTCCAGATGTATCACAACCTTCAACAACATATAATTTTATTATTACACCTATTATATATAAAACTGGCACTACATGACAAAATCTTATAAATATTGTTGTCGAATGAAAATTCCAGTGAGAACTTTCAGTTCTGCACAGGTGTATACCAACTGCGCTGCAGAGTCAACATTGATTTGGATAGTTTTAATGAAGATACTCACCAGGTGTGCTTGGCCGGCTCACGTCGATGTCATAATCAGCAATGGCAATTACCCTATCGTGGCCTGCCAGGTCCGTTTCAGCTCGCGTACGTAAATGGACGGTCGACCCAGGACCTGTGTATATGATTTATTATACAGTTCATTAAATTTCACTTATGCATAGTTCATAAGCTATTAGGTAATAATTGATCATAAAGTTTAACCACGGTAGAATGTCAAATATTACCTTCTTTGGCTAGAGTAGTTCAAAGGCTAACATTTAATATTAAATAAACATATTAGGGATTCCATTTTTGTTACGAAATACATGGATGGCTATTTGGTGATTTCGTTCGGAGGTGGTGGTGAGAGTCAGTAATAATGCGGTTCCCCCGCTTCGTTTTCAGTCGGTGATGCCTTTAGTGTTTCTGCTGTGCTTGGACGATGGGGACTATTTACCATCAGGTGGCTTGATCGCTTGTTTGTCGTCTAATTACAAATAAAAATCATTCTTCTTATAGAAATTTAATTTAACTTTTTTTTATGGCAAGAAAGGTAGTCGGGCCACCTCATGATTTGTGGTCACTGTCGCCTATGGACGTAGGCAACACTAGAGGAGCCACCTTGGAATAGCCGACCCTAGAAAAAGAGATCTTTTTACCCCTTTTTTAAAGAATTCCATATCATAGCTCTCCGGGAATGTCTCAGAAGGAAGCTCGTGCCACAATTTAAACGCGCGCGGTATAAACGATCGATAATTTAGTAAAATATGATTATTATATGCACTCTGGGTGGCAATAATATTCGTTAACAGTCTGCCGAATAGCATCATTATTAGCCGAAGAAAAGTCATTTCTTTTCAAAGTCGGCCCAAGGTATATTTATATTCAATACGAAATAATGTAGGGTCAATATGTTAAGTTGACACTAGATCAGCCGATATTTCGTTAGATTTTCTTAATGTAAAATTTGGATTGGGGTATTTCTGTAACATATCGCTTATAAAAGTAGGGTACAAAATTATCAGCTTTTAAATTCATCACTGACCGATATCATTAACAAGTTGCAGCGGACTCTCTGCAGCGACGATGGCGTTGACTAGCACGGTGCGGTCAGCGAATGCGTCGCACAGTGCGCGCAAAGCTCGCGCACCGGACGGCGCGAACGTCACGTTTAACGTGTTGCGTGCTGACACCGCTATGTACGTGCAGAGCCGGCCCTCCGACTCGCATGACTCCACACTTGCTTCTCTACTCGGCTCCTGATGTGATCGTATTAACTATAAATTGGATCGATACTGAAAACAACGGTAGACCAGGACGAACAGTGTAAGAAAAGTAAGAAGAAAGAAAAGTATTATCTTTCCAGAATTGATTCGTTGTTTAGCCCTTTAATGGAATTTGAATTTCCACAATAGTATAATATTGTTACGAAGCTTCTCGAAGTCGGCAGGCTTACGAAGTTTCTAGAAGGGTGGCCGACCCTTATGGTGAAAAAAAAAAAAACTACAAGAGGCAAAAAAAGAGAAACCCAGGTAGTAATAAAAACTACCTGGCTCACTTCAGGCCAATCTGGCCCGTATGCCTACGGCAAAAGGGGCGGAATTGGCGTACATGAGGGCCGAAATGAGGGTGTTTACCTGACCCGCTATTGTTATGTCGATTTCCGGGAATTATTATTGTTGTTGTTTACTTCAACGAAGGGCGTGGAAGGATCTGGAAGCCCGGAAATCGATATAAATAGCGGGCAGGGTCGGCCACAAGGCATTCGGTTTTCGAATACGAAGTGAAGAGTTCTCTCCCTACGAAGCGAATACCTGCGATCTACGAGTGTAACTGTGATTGTGAAGTGTGTGTGAAGTAAAATAAAGTCTCTGCGGAATTACTTTGGCATTTTACGAGCCTACGGATCCTGACACGTAACAATATTAATAACCATTATTTAATAAATACAGACAGAAAAATAACTATTTTATTAAATTAAAATTTTCTACTAGTCGAGTCAGGTTTATTCTTCTACGTACTTGCAATGTGACATTCTTTTGCTCCCCATATCGTTTCCTATCGTCAGCATCAATATAAGTCACAGGTTTGTCATCATCATTATCTTCTTCTCTATCTTCCTCTGCACTCTGTTGTGAAGCTGATGAATAATCTTCATCATCACTTACGTCACCATCTGCCTCCGATTCACTCCTACATTGAACACATTTACGTTAAGTATGAAAAATGAAAAAGTTACAAATTAATGATTACTAAGTTACCTTCATTAGCATGATTTATTTTCACTTACTCTGAAAACAGATGTCCCATTGCATTCGACATTCTATCCATCATGATACTTTCTTGATCCGGATCCGATTCATCGGCATACAAAGCTCTTATGAATGGCATATAGCCAGGTTTAAACTTCAAGCCATAACGCTTGTTTTCGTTGTAAGGGTTTCTGATAAATATCATTTCGTTATCAGTATCGTTTTCATCGGCTGATGTTTCAGGTTCAAATTCACTTCGTTTTTTGGAACTTTTGCCTGACGAAACATGGTCTGTCATGGTTTCTTCATTAATATCAGTTTGTAATCGTGACGACATAGGGTAAGACTTTGCCTAAAATTAAAATGATACATTATTACATCTCGATTATTCTTCACCTTCTCTGTATAGATACTGTAAAAATAATTTTCAATTTTTTTTTACTTAACTTTTTTAACAGTAACGCATAAAATAGAGTTTGGACCACAGAACTAAACTGAAGAAAATTTATATAAAGATACTGTTTATCAGTTATTTGAAAAGTTACACTACATTTTCGTTTAGTTTATTAAAAAAGTTTGATTTACTTGGAACAAAGTTGCCGTTATCTCCCAGGGTCTTTGCCTATTGTCTTCTATGACTGGTTCTATTAACGGTTCCCAAGAATCCACCTTCTCGTTAAAGACAGACGCTTGAACACTCAATGACCCTCCTCCATGAAGTTGCTTCGACCAATCATGTAGAGACATTTCTGCTGAAAGCTGGTACCAAATTGTTATCAAATCATGAAGACTTAGGTGTATAATAAACAGTAATTATTGTTATATACAAGTAGATTATTTGATACTCGTAATTTGATATTTGATACTAATGATAATTTTTAATTGCTGGTAATTGAATCAAAAGAAAATATATAATCTTAATATATAAGTGGGCACTTGTATATTTTGTCACGCACCTTTAGGACCAGAACGGGAACCCGAACAGTTTGCTCGATCTCAAACATTATCCTGACACTCGGTATGTTCACGTTGAACGTTTCCGCCGGCTGAACAGTCGGGTACTTCGGCTGCACGTACGGATCGTCCACGCTGTATGCTATCAACGGCGTCAGCTTTTTCGGGGACCAGAGATCTTCTTCTTGCTTCTCTTGCTTAATATTGTGTGTAGAGAAGTTAAAGACTTCTTTCTCGTCCGGTATTGTTAGCTCTGAAGTTATTTCTTCTATTATATCTGTAGAAATATATCTCGTCTAAAAACTGTGATAGGTACGTACTACATATTTCAAAATGATATATATTTGGATTTGAACTTTTATACAAAAGCCAAATTTAGCACATAAACAAAAATAAAATATATTACATACACATAAGTACAACATATACATATAAATAATAGTACATAAGGAATAAATATATAAAGAAATATGATATATAAGGTAGAAAATCGGGAAAAATATTATTTTGTCATATACAATTAACCAATTGGTAAGGACGTAGGAGAGGGAAAGATAATAAATACCGTTTTACTTTATAGTCTTGTCTGTTGTTTGTTTGATGTGTGGTACATCTTGTCTTACTGTCACTAATGTTGAACAGTAATATATTATAGAGTTTTACCGAATGAACAGAGAAGGAATGGGTGTAGGAAATGGTTTTGTGTAGAAGAAACGTAAGGAGGGATTTACGAGGTGTTCTTCAAAGTGGGATTCCACATGAAGGGCGGGCGCAGGGAAAGCGATTTCGTAAATAGGTAGGTGAAGTTGAATTATGAAGTATTTTGTGCAGAAGATTCCCGAAGTATTCCTGCAACAGCGAATTGTAAGCCACTTGAGACCTTTGCGAAGATAGGATACATTAATAATGTAACCCAAACAGTTAACACACAACACAACAGCTTGTAACTTACAAGCGAGATAATGAAAATACTATAAAAGTGAAACGTGACAAGTCATGCACCTTGAACGTATTCTTAATTAACTATAAATTCAAATTACCCATTACGGTATGAACAGTCGTTGCAGCAACATGGACGTCTATTTCAGACACTGAGAATCGGACTTGAATCCCTTCTTCCACGTTCTTAAAACACTTAGAAAATTCTACATCGCACGGTCTTAGCACTAGCTGAGGCGGTAAGTTTTTCAGCTTCGATTGCAACTTGGACATAACTTGGAGACCAGCGAACGATACGACGAGGTTCTCCGTATTAAAATGACGAGAGTAGTCGATAAGTAGTTCCGTGCGGAGGAGTAGAGCGTGTCCTTCGCTTTTAGTAAAATCTGTGAAAAACATAATCTCAGGCTGCCGACATTGCACGGAGACGGTTATACTTGGCATCTCTTCTGGAACTGTTGTAGCTGCAATGATATTAATGTCGTGTAAAAACAATTCACGATCTGAACTATGTGTATGGTCACTGTCGGATATCGGCAACAACCGGCAACCATTTCATTCAAATAAGTGGTTTTTAGTTATTAATACTGTACATCGATTGACATAATCGATGCATTCGCTACTATAGTGAAAAAAGGTATCTGCTGGCATCCAATTACATGTAAAAGAGAAAGAAAACGAAAGAAAGACGGATAAAAACATTCAAGGATTCAAGCAGTGAACCAATTTTAAGTTAAATTACACTACTTATTACATAAATAAAATTATATATAAGTGGAAGCTGTTACACGCCGCCGGCGCCGTGGACTCAATAACTGGTTTTAATTGAGTTAGATATCATAAAGTAAAAAATATCGCTACTCAATCCATACCAGTTGAGTAATATCCGCTAGTAGAGTCGCTGGAACTTGGGAATCGAGCGCCTCTATTGCCAGTTGACCGTGATGGTCCGTCGCCTACGTACCCATGGTTGACCAGCCCTCCCTCCATTGTTTTTTCTCCTATAAATTACATTAAGCTTTAGGACTTATGTTGTATATTTTATTGAGGAATTCTAATACATTCTATAACCAGGGCTGATTTTTGCCACTAATGTACACTACAGAGTTGGGAATAAGAAAGTTCATACCCTGCTGTATCACATCAGCTACTAGGTCAGCGCATGTGTCTGCACACTTCGAAACAAAAAGATGCCTTTAAGAATTCCTTGTAGCCAGCAGGTCTAACAAAGATGCAGTATAAATCCTAACATCAGGGATTCTGGTCAAACCAGACCCAATCTGAGTGAACTTAAATGAAATACATTAAATAAAACAGAATTTTAAGTAACATTATTAAAAATATAATTATATCAAATTAATTCAATTACTCGCGACACATTTAAAATAAATAAAATCTAGATCTTCAGTTACATACCGGGCATAGCATCGAGCAAAGTTCTGGTCAGTTGCAGCAGGAAAGGAAGAGCCAGGTTGAGTCTGGTCCGGTCCAACCTAATGTCGACAGTGACGGCCTTGGCGGAGGAATATCGCAAGCTGGCGTCAAGGAGCGGCGGTCGGCACACTGATATTCCCCCAGCTGCGCGCGATCCTCCACCTTGTGACTGGAATATCCTGGATTGTCCAGATAATATACAGCTCCAAAATATCTAAATAAATGTTTTGATGTACTATGATTTAAAAACTACGTTTATCGTTAGTGATCCTGTGACAAAGATGTTCCAATGATTCAGATGATCAAGCGAAATATTCTGTGTTTGCTTCCCGTATATAGTAGAAATTCTGTGACAAATGATTTCAGAGAGACTATTCTCAACTTGGTTGTTTATAATGTGTTCATTGTACACCTGGGGTTGAGGAAATCCTAGAATGCAGAAGATGACTGTGTAAATATTTATATTATATTATTATTTTTTTCATGTTTGAACTTACCTTTTAATGACAATAGTAGGATCGGGTCGTATATCTTCGATAAGCAAACTCTGCAAGCTAGCTTTTACCTCCAGACTTTTATCGGAATAATGTTC
>PDGT01000025.1:4245796-4355362 GCA_003671415.1 Megathymus violae
GTGCAAAAAATGCTTGCAATTTCTTCACTGTGGCATCAGAGGACGCTGCCTCTACTGGAGAAGTCGGTACTATGCTACCTGCAACATTTGTTTTACATATTTTAAAGAATTAATCATTTACTATTGCGACAGGCCATAAATATGTTCACAAAGAACAAAATCATCCATCGTGAGACGGCTTGGTGATACTCTAATGTTTGTATGGTGATAGTAAGCACTTACCATTAGATGATTGGGTTATTATTAACCATACATAAAAATAGTAACGAAGTGTACCATGGTTAACAAGAATGTGTTCTCGGAAAGCTAACCAATATAATTCCCCTCGCTTAAGTTATCACTGTACACGGCTAGTACTGTAGCTAAGTCCTTCTGCCCCAGGTTGATCATCACAGTGTCAATTATAGTGTCAGCCTCGCAGAGAAGTAGGTCCCTGTACCCCGCGGTGGAAGCCACCTGTTGGTAGCACACTGCACGCTTCATATCACAGCGTATAGCAATTGGCTCGAGGATTGGCTCCTGAAAACGATTTTTTTTAAATCATTATAATTTTACTTTTCTCCTGGCAACAGAAGATTTTTAAACATTTGGTAGCAAACTGTTTGTTGTAAAACTTTTTCATGATCCTGCAGAAATTTCGGCAATAAATCATTTCATTTTTGCTTACCTGAACTTCTAAAGTGCCCGCCAAGGTCATCACAGCCCGAGAAAGAGTGATATTGACCAGCTTTATCAAAACATTGTCGATGACTGGACATTGGAGTGGACTACTGGCTTCCTGACTTACGTGTACAGGTTTGAAGAAGTTCTCGATTAAAAGGTCTCCTGGAAAAAAAGGCAAAATTACATTATTTGTAGCAATTTACTGAGCCAAAACTTAACGCCTTTCAATCTATAAAAGTAGACTATATTATTATAAATGATATAACTACTTTATTTAAAACTTTTACTTACCCATATTGAGAACTAGCAAATTTGGAGATGATGGTTTTTGTGGAAGTAATAACACCGGGGCGTGAATCTGTGAAATACAAATATTACAGGCTTAAGTCGTAATCCAGGTTCAGAGCCTGTGTTATTTAATTGTCGCTGAAGTTTTAGAATAGATGAACTAAAAACTTTATTTCTATACATCCAAATTAATTTAATGGACCAGCTAAAAGATCTATACTTAAACTGATTTCCAGTTTTAAGTCTACTAAGGTAATAAGGCGAAACATCACCTCGACAGCCAAATTAACCCGTGTAGGAGCGACCCTCAATGCAGCAGCTTGCCGTTGAGCAGCTCTTTCTGCCGCTGCTGCCGCTTCAGATGCTGCCGTGCTAGGTAACAGCGGTTCTAAAAATTGCTGCAAGTAAATGTAGTACTCAGAAAAATTAATCCAATTATAAAATTAAGCTATACGGTTAAAACTTTTATTATTAAATCTTTTCAAGAATGCAAAGTTTCATGCACATAAACTACTTTTCAAAATAACAATCATGTTAATACATCTGGAACAAAAAAACATTATAAGATCACCAAGTGAAATAATTTCACGACAATACACGTGAATGACATTAAAACTACAGAAGCACTTAAGCTCAGAGGTTATTTGATCAATATTAAACAATTGACAGCCTACCTGCAGATGATGTAGCATACAGCAGAAGAGTACGACGTGTAGCCTTCCCACATATATCCTGAGCTCAGAGTGCGCGCGCGATCGCATTCCCTGCGCCGCACGTACGTATTTTATCTCGATCACTTTGTCCTCATCTGGCCAGATTAGCTAGTGGGAAAATGGTATGTTAAAATGTTTTATTTGTAATTCTTATTAAGAAATAACTGATATTGCTGAAATAACTGCATGATAGAAGTTTCATTCCACAAAAGAACAATCCGAAATAAAGGCAATCTTTTGAGAACGAACAGATGTCTCGTATGCAATATTCAAAACTAATTCCGTGAGATTTCTGTCCATAGCATAATTCATACGATCATATCGGAACTCTCTATTTGTAAATTTTTCATAACATTTTTATTAATACAGTTTACTTGTTTTACTAAAATACCATCTCAATGCATACTTATCCGCGTTGCTTCTAGTCATAGTAGGAGGTTAAATGAAGCAAATTCAAAGTTTTTAGGTCATTCGAACACATTAGTTTGAACAAGCTTAACGTTTGCTAACCACAATACCCACAATATTGGGCTTACATCTCCGAAACATACAAGAGCTAAGGAATATTACCACTAAGAACATATCCAACTCCCAATCGGACGCAATAAAGATTTAAATTCTTACTCTGTCAAATTTACTTTCCTTTCCCGCCAGTCCCAATATTACATGCTTTACCTTTGGATACAGCGTAGACTCTGACAGGTCATCCAGCTGTAAAGAACCCAAATACAGCTTAAAGATCATGCGATCGTTGGCGCGGAAGACGCAGTCGCTCTCCAGTGCAATCAGACGCACTTCAACTAGTGCACAGTCCAGGTGGCACAGTCGAATAGACGCTGAGGATGCCCTGCAGCAAGTAATTAAGCGGCTTAGTCACTGGTCAATCATATTTTTTTTTCTAGAGACAAACGCTGTACCTACTATTCTGTTTATGAAGCATAGTTGCTTCAAGGTTATACAGAATATTAATAAGATGACGGATAACTTTCCTAACACGAAGTAGGACTCAACTCAAACATGTATAAATTGTGTTAACTCAAGTTAACTACCCAAGGATAATTAGACATCGTCTTACCTAACTGAGTAGCTGAACTTGGTTGCTCCAGGAGGTACAGGAGGATCGGTTTCAGAGCTCATCAAGTAGTCCCAAAGATTCTTGGCTTTTGGCGCAACTAGATTTTTCAAATTGAATGCGTGCCTGTTTTGGACTCTGAAAAACGGAGATTCAGATTAATGAAGTTTTTATCATTTCCAACAGCAATACAAATAATGACTATAATCAATATAGTATATGACAAAGAAACGAATAGCTGGAAATTGAACGGATCAATACATAATTACACCAATATAATATAATAAATACACCAATTCAATAAAGTCACAAGTTCATAAGGAGTATTTTAAAGTTGCCATAACTAATTCATAGCGTGACGGAGAAAGGAATTCCTTTCAATTGCACATAAAATACAAAACGCGTCGTAAATCAATATCATTATTACCACTACCAGGATTCATGGCTCATATGGTAACCTTCGGGAGTAAGCTTTAAAATACAGTCTCACTTGTCCTGTATGTACTGAAGATACTTGATCAGGGTTTTTAGCGCATCTGCATGGAGTAGGAGGCTGACGGGCCCAGTGTCAGCCACTAGGGCGTGTTCCACATTATGAAAGTGGGACTTGAATTCAGGACAGTCGGCGCGAACCTGGAAAATTAATTTTATGAAACAATACAAAACAACTTTACTCTATAGTAAATTTTAACATGATATACACGTCCTTAGTTGATATATATAATTTTTACTCTAGACTAATCCAAAACAAGTAAACCCAATATGGAAATATAGGTAATCCTCATTTCCATTACCTTCCTATAAAGCAAGTTGAAGAGCTCCCCAGTACTGGCCAGAATCTCCAGATACTGCCCTGTGCTACTATGGTGCTGCTTGTCCGTCAACAACGCCTGGCCCACGGACAGCTGGACCGCCGGTCCGTACTCCATCAGCGCCACATCTAAGCACAGCTTACTCACACTCAGCATGATATACGGCCGGTCCGTCTGGTTATTTGACCGACTCAGATTCACTACAATTTCCCCTGCGGAAAATAGCCACAACTCAGATTAATATTGTTCATATTCACTACGAAATATACATGAAAGTCCTCAGGTTGTATGTTTTGATAAATCAAGGAAGTGAGAAATGTGTCTCTTTTAATTATATTTGATTGTTCTATCCGATTTGAAAGTAAACACGATAAAATATTATTTAAATATTGTTACCAGACAATAACATGAAAGCATGCTGTAAAAGTTTTAAGAGTATATCACAAATAGTATTTTTTCTTTACATTAACACACATTTGAATAATAAAACGATACAAACATACACATTTACAAACCGGCACCGTATTTGCTTTATACAATTGAGAACAATAATTTATCTGTCACAAAAATGTCGACCCTGTTCGGGGATCAAACTCGGCCCTTATCTTTCGACAGGTTCCTTAGTTCAGGTTACTACCAACAGAGCAACTGACTCATCACTAACAACTGGAGAATTAAAAAAGCGTAATTTTCCAAAAACGGCTCCATTGTTGATTGTAAGTGAGCGGCTTTCCACAAAACGCTGACAAATTGATAATCCACATTTCAATCAACTTGGCGCGTTCTGAAAAAAACCAGCCCTCAAAATGCGGAGATGATATAAAGATCTGCAAAATCTACACAAGTTTGTAAAATAACATTACAAATAAATTAAATATATAATCCGAGATACTTCGGTCCTCTAATGGGGAATATATGTGTATACGTATATAAGTTATATTTATATATCCTCTTCAAGAGGAGAGTGAATAGGCTCTTGTAAGTGAGCGCGCTCACCATCGTAGACTTCATCACCACTTACCATCAGGTGCGATTGTTGGCAAGCGTTAACTTATTCTATGTAAAAAAACAGATATGATAATAGTCAAACGTTGAAAAACAGAATATAGTCAGATGGATTTTAAATTTGTATAAACTATATGACGTGCTTTATAGCGTTACAGTTTAAAAATATTTCTTTTATATGTTATTTCAGAGCCTGGATTTTTTCTAATCTTTATTTTAATTACGATCCAATGTCGACCTAATTTCACTAGGTTCGTGTATTTTCAAAGTTAACAGTGACGAGAATAATTACGTAAAGAAGATACATGAAATTAGATCAGTACATTGAAAAGCTTGAAGAGGTGAATTCCGATGAATATATTCCCATCGAACTGGGTTAGAGGGGGGTAGTATCGTAACCGCTGCTACCCACCGCTTCCCCTGTCCGACAAAAACACTGCGATTCGTCTTCATTCTTCTTTATCAATGTTTCTTTCTTCTTAGTTATGATAATGCAACATAAAAAGCTACTTAAACTGTTAGTTGGATCATGACGGACACATCAAAATAATAAACTTCATCATCACAATGAATAAATGGCCAACCCGGCGCAAATCCCCGATCAAACTGAGTGGAGTTTTTCTCAATAGATTCAGATACATAGATCCAGATAATGTCCAATGTTCTGGTTAGTAAAGCAAGTGAAATAATAATTATTTTAATTCTCAGTTTCAGCCTTTGTATATTATTTAATTTAGTTATTATTTCTGGTGTGTATCGCAAATAAGCTACATATAATAAACTTCTTACTGATCGCTTTCTGTACATTACGGTATGTTGATTATTACAAAGCAACACACATTGATTAAAGATTTGTATTATATTATTATTTTATTTATTATTAAAAAAAACATCAAATAGGTGTCCTACTCCCCGTAGTCTGTCAAACATATAGCAAAATAGTATCTATACGCAAAAAATAATCTATGTACAAAGAGAAAACTGATACACAGAATCGTCAAACAAAAAATCGGAATAACTTGTTTACTTGGTTTTACAAAAGGTTTAGTAGTCTTTTATGGACCTTGGTGTTAGCTTTTCATTAAACTCCTAAAATTGATACGTAAATACCTATAGAATTTTTCAAGTGACGTGTGGAAGTGTAGCTTGTAGGTAAAGGCTAATATAGATTCGTCTATATGTCTGTACGTCCTACGTAAATAATAGCGTAAGCGGTTTCGCGCAAATTAGAAACTGTCTTTATAATTATTATATGTACTTATGTTTACAAGATATGCTGAGGAATTTATTTTGCCATTTCTTCTACTTGACATAAAAATATCTTTTCGAAACGGCAGTGGAAACAAAAACGATGTGTATAAGTGTACTCTGTATTTTCCATGTTACAATTTAAAAAAACGGCAAGTACTCACCGACGATGAACCTCAGCAAAGTACCAATGGTGTTACTCGGGGAGACGTTGTCGTCGAAGCCGGGTAGGTCAACTGATCGAGCATACTCCTCTACCTCTTCATCACTCAGTTCGGCTGTAGGCACCCCGGCTGTAATGGGAGACTGTGTCCTTGCACCATCTATTTCAGTTTCAGGGGATCTGCAAATAAATTTTACAGTATTTTTATATACATTGATTACACGTTGTATCGGATAGTAGTGATTATTTTATAATTGTTCAATTTATTAGTAATTAACTAAGTAGCGTTCCATTTTAAAATAATCAAATTAATAATAACTAACCTGTTTCTTCTCAAATAGGCTGCTACAATCTTCTGCCTCAATTTCACCAGCTCTTTGTATCCAGGATCTGCAGTCACTCTATCAAACTCTAGGACTTCCGCCAAAACGGGATCTTCGAGATCTTCAACGAAATCTCCTGAGTCCATGAATGATACTGGGACAGTATTTGGTACTGGTATAGGTAGATTATCGCAGAAATCGAGAAGGTGGCCAATAATTCTATCCGATAAATTCAATTTTAAAGTTGATAGTGAAATGTTCAGTTTGTACCTATAAGCAAAAGTCGTTCTATATCATATTATGTTAAAGTAATTACAGTACAATCATACAATAAATCGTTAAGATACGTACCGTGGCAACAATTTGTAGTCTTTCTTTATACTGCTTGAGAAGACCAATTGGGACTTAATCTTCGGAATCAGGTGCAATTCTGAATCAGCGTGTTTCCGACAGTCCCGCCAGGGTTCTGTCCAGTCGCAGAATAATACCTGAAACGAAATATAACTAGTAATAATATGCTTAAATAATGAAACAGTAAACCTTTAAGTCTTCGTATAGAAAAACTATTATTATATCATACTTCAAAAGTATAAATAAATTAACAGACCTGACAAGAACCTTCTGCGTGTAATCGATCATATAATTTTTCTTCCAACTCCATACATGTTGCATCTTCTAACACTAAATTTGAAGGTTGTAAATCAGATTTAACTATTATCCTGCTTATATCCAATATCATCACTCGGCCAGATCTAAATAAATCAAATTGTTTACTTAAATATCATGAAATAAACGTATATTTTCCTGCAAAGTAAAAAAAAAATGATAAAATTTACAGAATTACTAATATTTCAGCACAACACTTACTTGTTCACGCATCCATGTTCAGGGACCACAATACAAGGTCCCTTTACGTCTACATTGACCTGGAAAACTTTTCTCCGACTAATAGCATACGCCAGCACTGATCTGCTCACAGCAACTGCTTTATCTGCTGCCAGTGATAACTCTTCAGCAAGATCTTCAGACGTCATTGAGTGAGTTTGGAAGAAGTTTATTAGCTCCGTAAAAGCATGCTAAAATACAGGAAAACTCGTATCTCTTAATGATCCTATATTTTCCTATCCTATCCTAAATACATCAACAACAGTTAATATTACCTCTACATATAAAAATTCAATTGGTTCCATGAGCCAACTGATTCCATAGTCAGCTTCACTATTCATAGGATTTTTCTCAATGTCCAGGGCTAGTAAGTTCGTAACCGTAGGTACTCCTTTTTCAACGGTCAAAAGTGGAACCAATTCACCATCTGATGACATTCCTTCGATCACTATACTTTCTGCTCGAGCTGATAGCTATAAATATATGCAATAAGAAATACAATTCATTTGGTAATAATTATAACTTGTCGGAAAATTTAAGAAAATTAAAATTATCACCTTATACGCCTTGGCTGAAGGTCTGGTTTCTAAGGATGCAAGGAATTGTGTCAGAGTCAACACTAGTACTTCTTTATTCCGATTCATTAGCGTTACAGAACAGTTAGCTAACGTCAAATTAATTTTGTGTTCTGAAAGATTTAATTAAATGTCAGTAAGACAAAACTCACATTGTTGATAAGCCAAGAAAGGATATTGCTAGTATTTTAATACCAATATATTGTTTAGATTTGTCCTGCCTTGGTGCACCTTCAATATAACCGATCAGTTCACAAACTCTCTTCTTCTCTGGGCTCGACAAATGGCTCCAAAGACTTCTGCTTCTTTCTGTCTTGACACAAAGCTCCACTCGAGCCATCGTCTCTGTTTCAGAATCACTTTCACAATCGGATCCTGTTGGTTTCCACCAGTCAAATTCAGTTTCAACTACTTCTATTCTCTCTGGTTCCTGGGTTAAAATCTTAAATATAAAAATATCGGATGGTAACATTTATTACGGTAATTCGAAATAAGAATAAATAATTTCCACTTAAAAGTTACCTACTTCGAATTTTGCCTGTTCTCTGGCAATCACCACCGATATTATCGGTAGACTATCTTCACATTTCTGAAGGTCTAACTTTAATTCCGTATCATTGGGACTTCTCAAAGTACTTTTGTATGTCTTTTTGTATACGTTGTAATTTTCCCTGTGCTTTTTAATAGCGGCCCAAGTGTAAGGTCTAACTCTTTGTTCCACGACCACATTATAAGCGTATTTCCACCATTTTCTTATATCTTTTGACAGAGGAACGCCAGGATGGAGATGACGATATTTTCTGGAAATAAGACAGTTAATTTTAGCATATAAAATCATAATTTTAAAGACATGTACTGTTTAAAAAAATTGATACCTATTTAAGGCAATCCGTCGAAATGATCCAAGCAAATTATCGATAGAGAGATATTGTCGTCTGGACAACTGAACTGCACTATCTTGTAGAACAGCATCTAATAGCAGACGAGGTACGCGAGGTTCTCCAGATCGGTTAATTAATACTTTTACTTTACATGTAACGGGTTTTAGCACTGAAAAACAACAAGTTTTAAAATTCCACTTGGTAACATTTCATAAAACGTTTCTTAAAACGATACTGGACTTACAGAATTCGAAATCCTCATGATGCATAGAAAACTTATCCAATCCAGTCAACATGTAATGTTTCCAGTTGTAATACTGCATCGGTGTAATTTGTGCGGTTTCTGTATCATCGAGAGCCGTCGCTGTGGGATTCCAATAAAGAGACAACGATTCAATTCGCATCATTTGGTACACTGTTGACGCGTTCAACGGTGTTACCGAAGGCTTCCATTTACTGAAAACATAAATCGATGTTACAAGAAAGTCAAAGGATAATAACAACAAGGCACAACAAATGGCTGTTGATCACCTATTAGTGGTTTCGATTGACAGGCTTTGTAAACATAGACCACAGGCGAGGGGACCATCTTTAGAGCTGATAGAGTCCTCGTATCTCACGTGAACGTTTCTGATGTAAATCTGTAAATTATTAACAATCGCCGTGAATAGGCTTTCGAAGAAATTCTGCGGACCCTTTAGTATCTCACTTTCCGCTTCAAGATCTTGCAAAATTTTTCTCTTGGCGGCTCTGGTGAGTCTTTTTTCTCTCTCGGGGTCGAAGTAGCTATTCGATATGGCTGGTCCGACAAGGACTAGAACATCTTCGATGTTTATGACGACAGGCTGCGAATACAGACCTGACCATGGTATTTGCAGATTTATCCGGCCAACGGTACCGATTTTTACATCGATCGGAAGATCTAGCTCATACTGCAAATAAAATTAAAACAAAAAGAGATTAAAAACAGGAGTTAATGGAAATATGTATAAAAACTAAAAATAACATTTTACACTCAGTGCACAGTAAATAGCAGATGACTCCAAAGTGGGAACATTTTTAGACTGTTCATTTTTCTGCTATTAAAGGACGCCTAAATTGGACCAATATTCATTATAAAAAGAATAATTAATTGGTATAATTATAGCATAAGTAATTCATTATTTACTGTAAGTAGAAGAATGTCATAACATTTGACTAACGGTGTTTAAAACTAACATTGAACGCAATGTTCTAAAAGTTCTACTTTAAAAGGTTAACTTTTTACAAAATTGATTATGAACAAGACCACAATTGTTGGTATTTAATGCACGGGGCACGTACCAGTGCCTCAGGCTTAAGCTTCAAATCAGTCAGGTTAACGTTTCCTGAGAAGATTCCCACGTTCAGGTTTTCGGTATCCAGGTCCTGGACATATTTGCCCAGGAGCCGGTTGAGGATGCCGGCGACCGCCCCCTCGAACATGGTGGATATTTAAACACCTGTAAATACATATATTCTGATAATTTCTTGTCTTGTCTCCAGGACACGGAACGAGTTGTCGCTGTTGATAAAATGGTTACCTGAATAAAAATAACGAAACTGCTAAACGACTTATCTAATACGAGAAGGTGTCTAAGCCATCGTCAGCCGTACATATTATATCTCCTTTACATCGCACCATGAAAAGTGTTATTTTTAATACTCTAAAACGAGATCTTTTTGTAAAAATTCATTTGTAACGATGTTTGTCGTCCAAATTTCACTTGAATAAATTTAAACTAGCAAAAAAAATCAGAACAAGAATCAACTGGATACTTCTGATGTGAAATATTTTTCTGACAAGTTCTCATAAAGTTGTCTGACGCGTTTAAAACAACAATGCGTTGCATCTGAGCGGACAAACAATATAGATTCGTTATCTCAGTCGTTATCGAACCGATATGCCTTGTTGATACAAGATTATAGGAAAGCGCTATGCACCAACATAAATTAACGAATTTGGGAAGTACAACTACTTACTATATACTTGATATTAATTTGCGGTTACTTTTCAAACATTCCGCGAACACAATGCAAGACTGCAGCTAAAGGTCGTGGGGTCAACTTATCCCGATGCTGCTCCGTTTCGGGGCGGAACACTTATACGCTTACACTTATGTTTATTATAAGTGATTTTTCCTTTATGAGGCGGAAGGGAGATCCTGCTCAAGTGTAAAAGTATGTCATTTGTGAGAATAAATGATTGCAAAGTAAATTAATTGTAAATTAATAACAATAAATTTACGCAAAGTAACACCTTTTAACTATTATCTTAGCGCATGAAGCCTTATTAAGATAAAAAATTTATAACTTTCAGTACATAAAATTAAATGAGTTTCATTCAAATTCATTAGCGTTTCTTTACAGACAATAGGTATCAAAGATGAAGTAGTTAAAATAAACTGTTATTTAATTATATAAATAAGTAGATATTTATAATGTATAAATAATTCGCCACGTTGCTATAGTGGCTACATTATTGGGCATAGTTGATTCGTGCCATTTTAACATGAATTTAGTTCTTCGTGCAAACAATGTTGGAGTTGCATAAGAACAAGATATAGCAAAATAAGAAGATCAGTTTACAAATGCAAATACGAATAGCTAATTATCCGATCTATCGGCGTTCATATATCTATGGTAAACATATATAAAACTAGTGACTGTGTGGGTTGGTACATCTCAATCAATGTGTATGTATGTTTAAGTTGCTGAAACAAAATACCAAAAAATTAAAAGAAAAATCTTTTTGCGTAACTTTTGTAAGAATTTTTTTGATGATGTCTAAATAACATGAGGTTTTGAATTTGGACCGGTGCAATATCATTAACGTCAGTCAATGGTGCATTAATGTTAAACTGGGGGCGCAGCTAAGCACAACAAATACGCAATCAATCATTTAATCAAACCTTACACAAAATAACCCTCATAAACGCTAAAAAACCATCGGTACACATTGTGAAATGCATCCCACTCGCGACATCCAGACTACGCCCGAATCGATAACGCATTTGTTACTGCGCACGAAACATCGAGCAGGTCTGATTTACAGAAATAAATTTGAAGCGATGCACCTCTCACAACCGCCCACGACCACCCACGACCACCCACAACGACCCACTACCACCTACGACGACCCTTTAGGTCCGTGTGTCCCGAGAATCCTTAATAACTTATTAAATCACTAGTGTCTACTAGTTATTTCATCGAGTATCTAAACAAGTACACCATAATAGGGGTTACCACGAAACATGACTTTTCTAACGTGCGACGAGATCTGAAGTTTTGCCATGAGCAATCATGAAACCATCTTTAACCCCGCGCGACGCTGCTCACTTGGTCGAACATTTCCGATCAACACAAACCACTGGGCTAAGATAGCTGCACATAAAACTTTGTAATGTAACTAGGAATATAACAATGACAGAAATTAACAAGTAGTATAGTTTATTAGATCATAGCAAATTTACCACAAAATCGTTAGAAGTAACCTACTGATTACAATTTTTTTTTAAATAAAAGAAGCATTATTTTAATACAAAAGATCAACGAACAGAAAAGTGTTCATCATGCGTCAATATCAAAACCGGTTATGATTGTAAGACAATTACAGTTAAATATAAAAAATAAGAAATATTCTAAATCCAAGTCAGCTAGGATCAATCTTATAAGTCAAATTAAATTTAAAAATTATCTTACAAAACTGTCGTTTTAACTCAAGCTTGGCGTTAAGAAGTACCTAAAGATCAATAGCGGTCGTATAAATTAAATACTTTGTATACTATTTGTCTTTGTTTCGACAGTTCAGTGACCTGAGCATAAGCCTACATAAATATTCTGAATCCTTCCTTTAATCCACAGACCGTCGAATGGGATCGTAGTTAATCATTACATTATAATTATTAAAAAACAACGTACCTTTCCATTGATAGAAGCATGTTGTATAATTTAATGATTGAGTTTGTAACGTCCACTTAGTGCCGTGTCGCGAGCTAGACTAGGAGCTCGAACACCCTCACCCTCGATCGATAGTATTACACTTCAGTCGAGATTCGTCGGGCGGCATATCCTCCAATTACCGGGCGCATCCTGGACACACCGCCCCGCCACCCTATTCTAGACGCTCCTCCTGCACTCGATCGATAAAGCCGCCTTACTCTGCCCTTTTCATCAGATTTGGAAATCCGAACTAAATTTAGTTTATAATCGAAACGACTGATCCAATTCGATTTTCATTATGTATGTCTCGCTATGTGATGTAAGCCATACATGTATAATATGATAAGTACATCGGCAAATGTAAACGTTGAACTGAATAGATAAATTAAGGACACTCGGAGAGATACAGACAAAAACAATGACTGAAGCACCAGCTCTCCAAGTCTGAAAAGATGTGACTTACGGTTTATATTTTCGAGTAACAATTTGGTAGTCATCAGTCAAATTCCAAAGTTGCTCGAGATCTTAACAATTTATGTTCGGAGTGTTTTTATTTTTATGTACTTAGCCATCAAACAATTCTAGTACCTACCTAATGTTAATGAATTCTGAGTGGATTGAAATGTACAGTACATTTACTTAATGGCTCTCTTTAATCACGATACGTCGGCAATCAAACACCAAGGAAAGTAAAGGTTACCGACAGACAATGAATCAGACACAGTGTATTAAAATGTCCCTTCATTAAGTAGGCCGACGGCTTCCGACAACTATTAACATTCAATCTAAGATTAACTAAACGCCGATTAATCCTTTATTCTTAATGGAGGATAAAGGACAAGTACGTTCGATAATACGATAAAAGGAACCCGCGAATACATAGTCCTTATCTAATGTATATTGTACTTACATACTTACAGAATCAGTAAAACGAAATACAGCATTTTGCAAATCGTGAATCCGCAGTGTTTATTGACCATTTGAAATAATTGATCTTCCTACGGGTGTATCGAGAGTATTAGAGTGCAGCTGTCCCCCATCCCAGCTCTAACCCCTAACAGATACTGTTGTCTCCGGGCCCTTCATACCTTTCATTTATGTTAATTATTAATTTAATAATAATTTATTTGTGTTGACTGTATGCGCCTAAACTTTTTTTATATTATTATTGTTCTATTAGTAAATTAAACACCTTGGACCCAAGTACTAAAAAATTATAAATCTTCAAGAAATTCCTGATTGCATCTCTTTCAACTAAAAACTGGCTACTACTCAACTAAAAGCGACGGTAAAGAAGTATCACTATACTATGTATGTATATGCACTGCATAGATCGTTATATGTAACGTCAATTACACTTAACTGAGTACACCCACAGAAAGATGAATAAATGAGGAATATTATATTTATTTTAAAAGGTTTATCCGTCACTCCTATGATACAATATATTATGCGTGGTCATATACCTACTTCAAAATAAACAAATTTCTTTATTATTTATTCAAATGCCTTTGTATTAAATAGTTCTTTCCGAACGTTAAATATTTTTTTTGTAACCTGTTGCATTCCGACAAATAATTTTAATTTGTCATTAATATTTGTAGGGTTTGTATATCACACACACACGCATATGTGTGCGTGTGTGTGTTATTTTTAGACTAAATTGTAAAGGTGAAGACTATATTTTATTTTAAGAGTTCTATAAACACAAAATAAGTTTTTTTAACAGAAATTTTAGTTATTGACTTCTTGCTGGCTATGTCTTATTAATGTAGTTTCAAATGATTAAGTAATTGTAAAATTGAAGCGATTGGTACGTAAGTAGGATTGCGTGTACAGTTAAGACATGGATCGTTCAATTAGGATGAAAGGTCACGAACACACGGCGCGCGCAATATTGACAATTGATCTTCTATCATAAATAATCTAAAAATAGAACAGGACTCCATTACGAGACAAAACCTCATCATGATTTAAAATAAAATAGGGCAGAACTCGTCAAATGTCTTTGCAGAATATTGAAATTTGCTAATTACGCAGTGAAAGAAACGAACTTCTTTTTACAGGAACAATATATTAAGAAAAACGTTTCTTTTTTAAGAGATTGATTGAATTAATAAAGAAGTTTAGTATTTACCAGAAATTTCCATGATTTCACGCAGATTAACAGCAGGAGCACAGGTTTTACGTTCTCGGTGACGTCAAAGGACTAGGGAAGAACTAACCGTTTCTGACGAAGGCGCGAGGCGCATGTACTGGCAACCTGGCGCATGCGCGGCGGTGTCACGCAATTACCACTGCCAGCGGAAAAACCTGGCCGATATGATTCACGCTCGAGTTACTCGAAACAGTAAGCACCCGACGGCGTATGTTTGAAACGATTTTACTGGACGAAATTGCGTTAAATCCAAGGCATTATGATGATTAAAAGATTACGTGTGGAAGTTTTATAGACACTTCCAACTTCTCTTTATACTGATACAATAGAAACAATAAGTGACCATGTGGAAGTCACATTCATCTATTCATTGATCCGCTTCTAGAAGTCCACTACTGTACATAAAATTCTCCTAACTTGTGTCTTTCCGACTGGTTCTGAGCCTTTAGCATCAAGACGGTTGTCGATGCCTACTTAAGATCATCAAGTTAGATAGGGTGTCCTATGCTTTTTTTACGACGTGGTCGCTATTCGGACTATCTAGGCATGCCATTGCCACTTCAATCGACGAATTCTGTGACATTTATTGATAACTCATATTTCATTTGTCTATAGATTTCATCATTACAATTTCAATTATAATCCCTAAAATTTGATGTATGACCTTGAGCCTGTATACGTCGTATGATAAAGTATCAAGTCTGCAATCACGCGCATTGCATATAAGATGTCGTATGTTATAGTTGATAGTATCAGGCGTTACGTTGCAGAAATTCATTGTATTAAATTAGTATTAATTTACTTTGCAACAATCCGCAAACAATGTATGATGATATATTTTTCTATACTGTAGTAACTAATGTAATAAATGGTGCAACAGTACTGTATAAATATCGGCTCGGCGTCCTCACTCCTGCACGTCTTCACTGTGCGGCGGTCGGGGCCAGACTGCCCTCCTCGCACTATGCGTGGGGTCTAGGTCCGAGACGACAGGTGTCTTGAATGTGTGTGTTCGTGTTTGTATGTCTGTGTGTTTACTAACACATCCTTAAATTACCTATATACTACATATACCAACACTTGTTTCGCTCCGAAACGGAGCATCATCAGGGTAGTAGATAGACTCTACGAGTGTTAACCGCAAAGTCGTATGTTAACTAATTAAAACATATTTTTAAATATTGCTATTACTCTTCATAACCTGTTGCAAATTATGTGGTGACGGATAATTATTGGCGACATTGGACCGAACCTTGAGTTCACCGAGCAATTATTAAAATACCCTGACTTTAGTACCTATACACAGCTTTCAAATGAATGCACGACCTTTAAATGAATTAAAGTAGTAGACGCGACGGCATCGCGACACCATAGACGTTAATGGGTCGCCAGTCGCCAGTTCCAGATCTCGGTGACCTTTGGTAATATCATTAATTTTTTTCTACTTACTATAACACCGTATAAAACTGTAGAAACATACAACCTTCTAACCATAATATGAATAAACCACCATATAGGAAGCACTTTTCATATAAATGATGTTAAATAGCCATCA
This sequence comes from Megathymus violae, assembly GCA_003671415.1. Classification (NCBI taxonomy): domain Eukaryota; kingdom Metazoa; phylum Arthropoda; class Insecta; order Lepidoptera; family Hesperiidae; genus Megathymus; species Megathymus violae. The sequence continues at coordinate 4,262,098 of PDGT01000025.1, forward strand.
GTGTGCTGTTGTGACACCCCCGTAGTTGGCTGGGCTCAATTAGGCTATTCAGTGGGCCGGTTGAGAGAAGGAAGGAAAAATATTTATTTCGTTATAAATTACAATTTTTTTTCAATATATTCATGTGGTTTACGGTTTACAATATACGCTCGTATCATATATGTATAAGAAATTAATCCTTATAACGAATATTAGGTTGTAAAACACGGCCGAAGATCGAAGTCCGCAAGCGGAATCACCACCGATGCAGTTATAGGGGCGCCTTATTCAGTTAAAACTGATTATTCCATTACCTACTCTGTGGTACCACATTACACCATGTGTATGAGACATTTACGGACGGCTTTGGCTATATAAGTCAAGGGTGACGACGAGGACATCGCTGATGAACTCATATCGATTGAGTAGATAATTTTTTATTACACAAATCAATAAGCTTCACTGTTTCAGTAATTTTGACATTTAAACTTTAAAATGTGATCGATATTACAATTTAGTTTTTTTTTTATAATTATGTACATTTAGATAATGTTGAGTCTACATAATAAGTGTCTTACATGTGATTTAGAAGGTAATCACCGTAAAGAAACAAAAGCTTCAACGCTTTGTAATAGGTTTCCATAGCTCTACAATAAACATTGCAAAAGTGTGTACAGATCCAGCCACAAATTTCTTTCATGATAACACGTATCAAATGCTTAAAAACTAAGGTTTTGTAACAGGGTTCGAGGATATATATCAGATGATTTTTTATGATATATATCAAATTTTATATTATTGAGTAATTTTTGGCGTTTCTGTATTTCTACTTTCCAAATGTAGATGGCGTTGGAGTAGAGTTAAAACATACTGCCTAATATAAGTTCTAATCCATAAATGGCAACACTTCTGCCGGCATAAATGCAGTCTGTCGTGTTGGAAAATTTTCTGTTTTTTTAACACATATGCAAATAGAATACATAAATAATACAATAAAATAATATGGTTTTCATACAAAATGGATATATATCAAATTTTTGATATATATTGGATATATATCATAAATATCCCACATTTTGATATGTATAATAAATATCGGATATTTTCGAACCCTGTTTTGTAACGAGGGTTCAAACTATGTCTACGAGCAAGCAAGTCATGACGGGAAGGGAAAACGAGAAACGCATAGAATAAATTCATCCTAGACCAAGTTTATTTTTAGTTAAAATAGTTCTAATAAATTATTAAAATTGTCTTTGTAATAATCACTTTTGAAAGTACAAATAACATCAGTAAGTGTAGTGTTGCTGTTCATTTAAGTTTTTTTTTACATATTTTCATGCGGCAATACACATAATACCCAATAATTTTGACAAGTCGATTGCTAGATAGGATGCTGTAATGCCAATGATTCTCAAAACATCTGTTTTAAAACGATATATTCAATAAAAGAGAAAGTAAATCAAAATTAATTTATCTTTCTTTTTATAGGCAATCTTGAACACTGAGTGTTACTGAAAGTTACATAAAATAACTATTTCTTCCTTCTGTTAATTTTAAGGAGAAGACGGTAATCCGATGCAGGCGTTGCAGGAGCCGTAGGGCACGAGTGAAGCGAAACATTCGCTGGGGCACATGGGGCACGCAGCAGCGTACTGTTTTGAGTACTGGCACTGCGTATCGTTAGACCACTGGCTAGGTAGTGCGTACTGGAACAATAGTTAATACACAAATCAACACCAGAACCTCAGACACACTTTTGTATGGCGAAAAAATATTATAAAAATCGAATCTCTCTATCGTGAGATACCTATGCCTAAAGAAAGTGGAAAAATTGAAATAATGAAAATAAATTTAAATTTCTAGTAAATTAATTTTTTACATAGATGCGTTTCAATGGAACGTGTAACTTATCGTAAATTAACGAAGTAAATGAACAGAATGAGATCAAAATATAGCGGTCATAGGTACAAGTGTGGACTCTTAATTTTCCAGTCCAGTTTGTAAATATGAAAGCTTGACAAGACGCTGCAAATCTTCTCTTATCAGTCTATGTACTATTCATATTTAACATGTAACCGTTGTTCATTGCCGTTTGTTTGTCATAAGTTCATCGTAACAACACATAATAAAGTGATCTGCAGCGAAAACACGTTGCGTCAGAGTAAATTGCCAAGTATGGTGAATCTTTCGCGAGGATTGAGAGTATCTACTATTGCTGACAATACAATAACTACCAACCTTGGCAAAATTTGATAAGATGCAAAGCATAATATCGTAAGCTGGACAATTGAGATACACCCCCTGCGCCGGCAAGTTGGACATCAGGCAAACTTCCTTCGCTTTTTCCACTGCTGTCGACCACTCCGAATGGTCCTTTGCAAACTGGTTGTAATGTGCCATCACCTTCGATTTTTCTACTTTTCCATCCTTCAGCCACCCTGACTCGGTAAAGATGCAGGTCATTTTACCGCACTGAAATATTGAATAATGATTACGTGTAGTTAAGGTATTTTTTTACAGTGAAACGTCCTAAAGGGGGAGATCGTGTGGGAATGTTACCTATCATAACTTCTTCGGCAGTCATCAGATGAGCTCGTTCCTGGGGAACGATATTATATAAATTATGTGCATGCTGTGTTATTTGAAGTAAACGTACATATTTGAAGTCTGAAAACCTATACTTGAACAACTTAGTGGGCTATAGCCTGAACCTCTCACAATCTGAGAGGAGATGCGATCCGAGCAGTGAGAGAGTAAGTATTGAAGTATAGTTACTTCGTTAATGCCGATAGTTTTAACGCCGCCGCTTTACATGGTCGGAGCAAAAACACCATCGACCGGTACAAATTTTTCATCTGCAATTCTGTGAAACAACTTCGACTCTCAGGAGTATCAAAGTAGTGTGACCCACGTTCCACAATTTAATAAGTCGACACAAACAGTGGTGACCTAATCCTACCTCCCACTAGGGTAGCTCTAGTTTGAATCTTGCATGCACCTTAAGTTGTCAAAATTATGTGCGTATTAAAAATTAATTATTACTCGCTTCGGTGGAGGAAACCATCGCGAGGAAACCTGCACACTTAACAGTTCTGCATAATGTTATTTAAGGTGTGTGACGTCTGCCAAGCCGTACTTGGTCAGCGGTCTTATTTGTGTACGTCCAAGTAATCCGCAACACTGGGGAATTCGAGTGCAGTTTAAGATAAGTCTGGGTATGGGCTTCCATTTGCCGCAGCCACTGATCGTCAGGATGGCGACGTGATCATGTGCTATTTCCACTACTAACATAACATTTGAGAAGATAGTCTTACCTCAGAAATTTCTGTATCGCAACTTTTGTATATTTGCGTATTGAAAATCTTGGGTTTACCGAAACAGGTGGTCATCTGTGGGAGAAAATATTCGTCTTTAGTACTTGTGTACCTACTAAATATACTTAAAGAATACATGGAAAATACTTGGGTTTACAAATGTTACCGCTAATCATATTACTATTTATTATTATATTCTATTATTTGTATTTATAATCCTTTAGAGTGATAACTTAAAGGATGATTAATGGGAACCGGAGGCGCAGTTTATTTTGCATGCCGAATCGTCCCTGGAAATAGTTCCAACGGTATGACGAAAACAACAAAACCGATTCGATCACGGCTGGGGCAAATATTTATGTGATATTTGTATACGTCCATGCTACTCGCAAGACAAGAAATCTTCGTACGGGTGTATGAGTGTGTGAACGTGTATTTATATTAATATATAAAAATATTTATATATTGGTATTCCTATGTTTGTACAGGATGCTGGAGTTCCGGATTGGTGAAAAAGAAAAGACGACAAAAATGCTTGGTTGAAGCCGTTTTCGGATATATTTGAGACGATCGTTGAAGTAAAACGTTTGCATGCGAGCGTGGGCCGTTGCAGAGAGCCACCCAAAATCTTTTTTCTACAATTGACATAAATAGACGACTATCATAGACTAGGAAAACATATAGGTTCCTATCGGTCTCCAATTATATCCGATGAAATATGTTTAATTATACTTTATGATAAATCACAGTCAGGTAAGTATTAGCTGAATATTAAAATTATTATAATTATTGCTTGTATTTAATTAATAGATTTTAGGTTTAATTATTTTTCAGGTGCAAGCTCGACGAACAGCACAGAGCAGGTAAGTACTTAGATATAAGTTTATTTAAGTAAATTATTAAATAATATGTTGTTTTTTCAGGTCATCGAGACGGGTTTATCTGTCGTCAACAATGTTTATGTACAAGGATTATATCATTGACTCATCGACATCTATAACCGTCCAGTAGGTGGATCTGAAGTGAATCGGGTATGAGAGATGAACAGATAGTCCTGCAAATTTTATTCTAAAGGTTCCGTTTATTAAATGATACAGAACAACAACTAAACTATAAGTGACTAGCGCCGTAGTTCTCAAATACCCTTTTAACATAAGCTTATTATGTTTCAAAGCTTGTTATAGGCAGCAGCAGTAGAGAGCACTTAATATAATCTTCATTTCATTATTTCTATTCCTAACTATTTATAGGTCCGAGTATCTGTAGCATTTAAAGTGCAGTTTCAAATTATCGTAAAAGATATCATCGTAATATTGCTTACCTTATTCGGAATTGCACCACATATGATCGGTGTTTGCGCCATCGCGACATTCGCTGTGAGGCACGCCTGAAAATAAGACTTGATATCACAAAAACATGGAAATTATTATGAAACGTAATTCGTTTCGGAATTAGCAGGTACATAGGTATATAAGTACCGAAATTATTGCGGCAAAAATGATATAAAGACACATTTATTTTGTTGCAGCGTCGTCGACAAGTGTTTAAAAATATCTACAAACACAAACTGTTACACAAATTAAAATACAACACTGGGGTGGTAGTCCAGTGATGCGATATCTAAATTGTTCTTGAGGTCAAACGCCCACTGACGATAAACAATTATCCTACACATTATTACTTACTCTGTTTTATTTTTACTTTGGCAATTAATCAAGAAAGAAATATGGACACAACAAAATAATAAAAATAAAGATAGATAATTTTTTACTTAGATATCTAGGTACCGGTATTTACTAGTTACTTTACTACTGTGATTTATCTATATTAATAGTAATAATGTACAAAATTGTAACGGAGCCGAATCTGTAGTATTGAAAATTTTAAAATTTTGTTATCGATATGGAGGCCCTAACGAATTTACCCATATGGAATATTCCGGTTGGCGGACTGACCTGTCCGGACACTCACATCTATGCAGTTATCACGTGGCAACCACTGCACATCTGAAAATTAAGATAAATAAGATAACCCAGGCAGCATTAAATTTCATTCTCGAAAATAAAAGTCTAAATGGACATTATGTTAAGACATTATATAAATGAGTGTTTCTAATTCATTAAATTAATAAAATTGATCCCTAAAAGAGCAAATTGGGACATGAAATTTATTAAATTCGATAATTTAATGAATAACAATTCTTGGTACTTACGTATTAACGCCACCGCAGCAAAAATTTAATAGTTAGCAAGTTTGGACAATCTAAATCTAACCTAACCTAACCTTTTTTTTTCTTGACGAGGGGGACAAAAGGTACCCGGTGCCGTGGGAGCGACGCCGGGTTATATGGACCTTCAGCGGCGCTGTGATAGGATTTCGGGATCTCCAACGGAACACAACCGGAATCCTACGAGCGCGTGCCCCGCCGAGCTCTGCTCGGGATGAACTTATGTTCATCCCTTAGCTTTCGGGTTTTTACGCCGCTATGCGGCCACGCATTCCGTAGTCCTTCCCGGGGTCGTTGCCTAGACGGTTCGGGCTCCCACCCTAGCCGCCCACGGCCCTGGAAGCCCCCTTTTAGTCGCCTCCTACGAAAGGCAGGGGATACCGTAACCTTATTCCCGGTCATGACATATGACACCCTATAGACCGCATTATGCAGGTCCAGTAAGCTGGCCAGCCCGCTCTTCTGATCTGACACCCCTGGACTATTTTCTATGGGGTGTCATGAAGCAAAAAGTCTACAGCACAACGATAAACACCGAGGCCGAGCTGCTTGACCGCATTATGCAGTATGTGGAAGATCTAAAAACTGAATCACAAATAATACGAAGGGCCGCACAACATGTGACTTTTCGTGTGGCAATGTGCCTACAACAACGCGGGGGACATTTTGAGCACCTCTTGCATTAAATGATCTAAAGAAATAAATAATATTATTGATTAAATTTTGTTTTTTTTTTTTTATTTTAAATGTCAACCATTCGATGTAAACAAATTTTATCATGCTTATTCCGTTTTGTTTAGGAATTCATAGCTACCATATTTCATGAGACACAATGTTGATTTATTTTTTATTTGAAAGCTAATACTGTGAGGAATAATGATAAATTATAAAATTAACTAACATTATGGTGATAATTTCGAGAAAATTTGAGTTTATTAAGAAAATGGTCTGAAAAAATCCTTTTTCTTCACAGTTATTAATAAAAATTAAGTCCTGAGAGACATTTTTCCTGCTGCTTCTTATATTATCGTCATCGTTAGATACTTGGCACTGATTTTTCGTTTATTTCATAAAAATCGGCCCGATACTTTATGAGAAATATTTTATTTTGTACATAGGGTCCAGAATACGAGATAAAAATGTTAATTAGCGTATAAAAAAAAATAACAATAAAAAAAAAAATAACCCATTTTCGTCGATAATTTTCGGTCTTATGTCACCGTTTTCGGGGTTGCACCTTATCGAGGGACACACGGTATATGAAACGATTCTTCGAAAAATAAGTCTAAAATAACATTTTCAACTTTAATAAAACAAATTGATTTTAAATAAATATCAAATATAATTTGTCTTGCAACTTATAAGTATCACAATAGCCCATCAACAGAGACTATAAATCACTTTTACAATCTGTAAAGAAATCTTTTTTTAGAACTGGCAATGCTTCTTCATCTCTCATTTTCGATGGCAATCTATTATCAAAATGAGGATATTTTGGATGCCACCAGTCAAATACAAATATATTTACAACAGCATCCAAAGTCACAGAACATTCCGGAAAAATGTCTTTTGACACATTATGTTGGCCAGTATTGAATCCTAAATGCACCTTGTGATGTATAAATCCTCGAGAAAGAACAACACTGACTGAGGACAAAGTCATGCCCATAAGGGGGGGCACCTGATAGAAATGTTGGCATATTACCTAAAACAAAAAATTAAAGAGATCAGTTTAGATTGGGCATTTCTGTTATAAATTTCTGTCACCTATGGTTGTCATATTGTACATCAACAGGTTCATTCAGTACCTATTAATTTAGTTTAGAAACCAAAACACTCATTTCAATGCAGTCCCTCTAACATTTATAGAAATTTCAGTGATGTTTATTTAAACTGCTAAACCATGTAAATACATTACAGTAAAATCTTTACAGCCACTAATGGTCCCATGGTGAGAAGTATAGCATAAACCCACATTAGAACTTATGCAAATTATTTTTTTAAAAGTTGATAACAAAGTGTGTCTGCATGTCTTAAATTCACCACAAGTGCATTGATGACTTCTGTGGTATTACAATGTCTAGAGGTGGTGACTCTCCATCAGTTGGACCAGCTGCTTTTACGTCTGTCTAAAAAACACCCAAATCATTTGAAACTAATACTTAACCTGTAATACTTGAGAATCCTCTTCAGGATTAGCATCAATTCGTCCCAGCTCTTCTACAAAGTCAATTCCTTCTTTCTTTATTCTTTGAAAAGGGTACAATTTCTTAAACTTGAAGTAAACTGATGAGTTGGATAGCCCTTTTCGATACCAAACATCTACACATACCCTTTTAACAAGCTGATGTGGTCTGCTATCCTGAACTGCCTCCTTTATAACCTTTTTAACAAACAGATCATATGTGTGATACAATGCTCGAATAACTCTTTGACGTAACCCATACAACTTATAACTGTTTTCTATACGTAATCTATCAGGCAAATTTGGGCTGTTTTGACAATGACGTTTGTACAAAGTTCTCCAAAACGATTCACGTTTGGTCATACTGTAGGTTGTTTTATTGATTCCAGCAAAGCGACCAACATCTTCTGGTTTAATGTAATATGATATCAAGTACCATACAATTTCTGGATAAACATTTCCCAGGTGTCTGTCAATATTATCTAAATTAGATGTGCAACGGTTTCTCTTTTTCTTATAAACAAACTGCTTTGTGCCATCAGAGTTAGTTTCTTCCACAATGTCTAAATCATCATCTGGCATTTGATCCCAAGACACCTCAGGTAAGGGATCTGGTATAGATTTCTTCACTCTGCCCACTGGTTTTGGAGCATTGGCTGAATCATTTATGGTGAAATCTGAAAAAATTATATGTCCTTTTACAAATCACATTTTTCATTATATTATTAGTGCATGATATTGTCAAAGGATACTTGTTACATTACTTAGCATACAGCTTAAACCTTTAAAAGAATAATCTCAGTGGTATATTGAGATTATATACTAGGATACAGGTTAGACACATGATGAGCTTTAGTCTATAATAGTGGTTCCCGTTTTATTTTTGAATTTTGCTCATACCTGGTTTTATAAAAAAAGTGACAATATCTTGTAGTAGTAGTTGTCTGACAGTATATCTATAAGAGAACAGTCTCGATGTTAATTACACTTTGTTTATTACTATTTTATTTAACTCATGGATGGAACTCAGAACCCCTAGCTACTACCACCTAAAGATTGCAGTTCTGCAGACCACCAATTGAAAACCACCGGTCTGCAGCCTACACTGAGCATTACACTATATATATCATGCCATAACCATAGACATAGATTTATAAAAACTGTTTAGGGAGTGGCTAACGTGGGACATTGCTCTAGTGGTTAACAGGTTGCAAATGGCAAAAAATTCAAGGTTTTTACATAAAAATTAAAAACCCGAAGGTTTATTTTAGTATATCTGTACTAAAAGCCATTTGACATTTGTATGCCATGTGAATTTTGTTGCAGATCTATTGCTACTCCTAAGATTTAAAAGTAAGACTTCGCGAGGAACACTGTTACAGACAACATTTGTACATAGGAAACAAAACTGCTGAATCAACTTAATTTGCAACAGACTTGGCAGTTTTATCTATAAAACATGTCAAGTGTAGAACATTATTAAACCATTTTAGGTCCTCTTACTACAGATCCGATGATAGAAAATCCAAAAGTAATACACACGTAAGGAACAACAGACAGGACTGTAATAAAAAATCCACGACTTATATAGGTACCTCCTCCCACATGACTGATCTTTTTCTTGCTCTTTTTCTTCGGCATTTGGGCAGCTGGCTATTGGCAAAAGACAAAAGTCGACAATGCCGTTCAGGCAGTCTTATAACATGCGGTGGCATTCAAGAGATTTGAACCATGAACCAGGGTATCAGGAAGAAGTTATTACTAAATTGCCTATTTTCTTGCACACATTACAAATGTAGTTTAATCGTGTTAATCTTTGGTTATATAGCAAACCTATAGCACAAGATTCCAAATCATCTGACAAATTGGATAATTTGTTAAGATAAATAGTATATTGACATTTAATTGACTCCAACACATAGATTTCACCACAGAATATAGACAGTAATGACAGAACATAGACAACGGAGAACAATTTTTGCCTTCTTGAGTTATTGACATTTGGCTTCTAGTACAGATATACTAAAATAAAGTAATCATTTGATATTAGCAAAATTAAACTTATAAGTTAATATATGTAATTTAAATAAAAGACTGTTTTAATATTTATTCATTAATGATAAATGTATTGCATTTGGGTACTAAACGTATTGTATTTTTTTACAAATTTCATTCATAATTTTTCCGTAAACTTTATGGCATGATTACCAAAGATGAAACATGTAACAAAACAGACAGTCTAATGCAAGTCAACAATTTCACCGTAGAATTATATACGAATTTAAGATGCAAATTTGGGAAAATAACTATTATGAAAACTTATTGGTGTCTCAACAAAGATGCGAGGTGCTGTTTACCACATCTTTGCGTATATGTTAACAGATAAGTATACTAGCAGGAATACCTATCTGAAAAAATATATATTTCTGCAGCTCCAACTTGCTTTAACCATATACAATAAATAACAATGAATGGTATGTAGTTGACTATATACATTAATTAATGTAAGCATTTTATTAGAAATTGAAAATAAATTACAATATCAACATACAAGCTATTTATTAAAATATAGACCAAAAATGTAATTAAACTGAAAATAATTACTTAATATAAACGTATATAACTAGGCCGCTGTGGTACAGTATGCAAAATGCTGGAATTAATTTATGTTGATTTTTAGTAATTATCATAACAAAATCATTTTCTATTCTACTTGGAAACAAAAAAATTTTTTCAATGAAGGAAACTTTAGGATTTCCTATGTTTTATACTTTATAACTGTGCTTTTTAACTACAGAAACTTGATTAAGTATGACGACAGTAAAACAAAAACGTTATTAAGCAAAAAAGAAACTTAATGCAAAATTTAATCATAACGAAGATACATAACAGCTTACTCATATCGTTGTAAGAAGTTATATACCTTTAGTTATGTATTCAGACACTTCGGAGTCTTTTAGTATACAAATTTAAAGATAGTTTAAATCTGAACAAATAAAACATTTTTTCGGTTGACATATTTTAGTTAGCATGGTAGTCATTTTTGATATTGATAAGCGATTTGTATGTTACTCTTTGATAACACTGACGTTTCCAATCCAAGATGGCAGACATGCCGCTTGAACCGTGATAGTATGGAATCGTAGGAGTCTTAAGTTCTAGGTGTGTCTTTTTAAAATATCGATGTATAATGTATCCCGAAATCTTGACTAAGGTTCTGTACGAATGTTCCGACAATGTGAAGCACCGCCCTCGCATCTTGTGCGCTAGATTTAGGTAACGTTTGTGCCGAAACATATGTAAAACGGTGATCGAAATCATTGTGTATTCGGTGTGTCGTGTACGATAAGTTATTCCGGTTTGATGTTAAATTAAAATGTGGAATATGATGTGCGACGTAATGCCCACAATATCGGAAGACAGTATCAGTCAGCGAAGCTCTCAGTTTTCCGGCGAAGATGCCAATTTCGAACAGCTCATGGTGTCTATGTTGGACGAGCGAGATAAGTTGGTAGAGAGCCTCCGTGACACACAGGAGCGCCTCGGGGACTCCGAGTTGCGGCTCAAGGAGGTGGAGAAGGAACGGGACTCGCTGCAGAGACAGATCGCCGCCAACTTACCTCAGGTTAGTGAACTCACTATACTATGGAATGTTGTATCAGGTACTGTCCATACAGTGCTGTCATATCATAACTTAAATAAACATAATGCTTTCTAAATATGTGAAAAGGTACTATTAAGTAAGTTCTTTCTACTTATAGAGGTATGTATAATGAGTTTTAATTTCATTGAGATTTGGTATATATACAAATTATCTACAGTATATTTCTAACATTATAGAATGATAATTTTTCAATTTTATTTAATGTACCATATAATAATCTTCATTCTTCACAATATGAAATATAATATAAACTTTATTCATAAGTAAGGATCCAGCATCTGTATAAACACAGTATGTAGAGTATTGAACATTTTAGATTAAACATAGAAAAACATAACTATATTGTTCATTAAAATAGTGTACAGTTTGTAGATAAAATCTAATGTGTATTTGTTCATGTAGGATGACATGTAACATTCAATCATAATTGATATTTTTTCATTCTGCTTTTTTTAACATCCCCTTTCTAAGTAGTATATGATAGCATGTTGTGTTTTGAGTCAGTGTGAGTTGGCAGCATAAACAGTAATGTTAAAAAAAACTATACATTGAATTTTTTTTTTAATATAGACACCACATACATGATGTAGACCTGAACACAATAGTTTTTTACTTTTTTCTGATTGTCTAATTGTTTGTTACTCAATACCTCTAAAACTAATAGACTGATTTTAATGAAATTTGGCATGATGATAACTTATCATTCTGGTCATAATAATTTCTTTTGTATATATATTATTATATATTAAAAGATATATATTAAATTTATTAAATATATATGATATATATAAATATATTAAAAGATTTTCGAATGTTCAGTTTCAGAAATGAAACTCATCATTAGATACTCAACATACTTAAAAGAAATAAAATCTGAGCCATACCTTATACACAAAAAAAAATTAATAATCAAAATTGGTTCTTAAAAAATGCAGTTATGGTCATATATACATAAAACAAGTAGTATAAAAATATATTTAAAGTCAATTCTTACAAAAATAAAATTAATTGATTAAATATAATTGAAGAATGAATATTTGAAAAACCTATATTAACATCAAGAGTCATCCAATACAAGTTTAAAAAATTTATTTGAACTTGAGTAGATGAATAAAAAAGTATTTTAATAACAAATGAAAATACTAACAACTTTTTTTCCCCTTATTTACCTGTTGACCCTACAGAAAAATAATCTTTAATTTTTTTTGCATCAAAGTAGTTTAACCCCTTAATAGGATTGTGTAATATTTTCCTGTAACCCTGTATAAATATTGGAATTTTCTAATCTAATAGTAGTAATTTATAAATACATACACACTGACATAGAATCTCATCTTTTTTTGAAGTCTGTTAAAAATACAACAGTCTGCATGAGTTTCAATAATGGATTTTATATGGTTTTAAACAATAAACCCTGCAAATCAAAAGTCACAATTCATGTTCATTTTTCATACAAAATATTATCCTACGGGAGGTTTTTGGCAGTGGCCAAAAAAATGGGTTTTAAGAAAATAAAACCTAAATAGTTAAAATTAAATAGAATAGTTTTTGAACAATAGACTTCAAAAGTCTATACTTTATATCTATATTAATATAATAAAGAGAAAGTGAGAATTCTGTGAGTTTGTGTGTATGCAGAGGGTAATCTCTTAAAAAGAAGATTCCATATATCAATTTGAATTATGATTGTGTTTTTGGACATTATAAACATTTTGCATTTTAACAAAGGATAAATTAAATATTAACAGTGGTGGGTCAAGGTAGTGATGCTTGGTTGATCGGTAAATGCTACAGGTAATGTAAATCTATTGAAAAAGTATGCTATTGTTTTATTACTTTAAACAATACTTAATATTATGCCATAAAAATATTGGATGATGTATGTAATTGTTTTTATGTTGGATCTTACTCATAATGCCATATAAGTCAAAATATACATATTATTCAAATCTTTGTACAGTAATGGTTGCACTGATATGGGGAGTCTGTTATCCACACAATGTGGTGGATTATGCCCTTTTGTTTTGTTCAGGTGATATTAAAAATATTGTGTATATATATTTTTGAGTAGTGATAATGTAGTATTCCAGAAGTAATAGATATGTATGTAGTCATTTGGTCAAATTTGAAACTACCGTAAGATTCAATACAGACAAAAATAATTTCATTTTTAGTGTAAGTTACTACAGATCATTGTCAAAAATGAAACACCTTTATGAGGACTCGGCGGCGACGTTCGGACACTTTGTTTTCAATTTGTATTTATTTTATTAATTCCCATTTATCGTGATGATTGCCCGCGGCGGCCGGTGTGCCGTGAATGGCGATCTCATCGAGCTTGCGGTCGGCTGTGCAGATTGCCGTGAATGCTGCGACTGAGCCCGCAGGACGGCACTGTGCACAGAATCTGCCTCAGACTATTCCCTCGGTCCATGGTAGTAATCGAACACTTGTTATGTAATGTTAGTGTCAAATGTGCTCTAACTGCGGCTATTGACTAAATTATGAAGAGAATTTTCTGAATTGTAATTTATGTAGAATTATAAAAATTTAACTGATTTATTTGGCCCATCGTTTCCTGCCGAGATGAAAACGCATCGATGACGCTGCTACTATAACGAGCGTCCACAAGTGATGGCAATCACTTATCCATCACAAGTTGCACGTTTATCTGCTCAGAACGTTAAAATCGCAACTGCTGCACTCGCACAGTCTTAAGTTCCGTATCCTACTGCATGCATCTTTAATGAACACTAGAAACCGTCGTCGCTTCGCTTTGTAAAGTTTCCCAGGACAGCTTCCATTTCCCGGGATGAAAATACCTTTACTAAATTACGACCCATAATATAAGTTCAGAGTGTAAATTTGTTAAATTGTTTTAGTGTTTTACCTCTTCAAACAGACAGACAGATAGACAAAATATTCCAAAAAATATGTTCAGGCCTTACGATAAAAACGTCTGTCTACACTTAAGTTTCCAAAAAATATTCAAATACACGAGTAGATTCAACTCCGTTACAATTGTGTTGTTAATTAGCGGCCCGTCCCGATTTCTGACAACCGTAATAATTACGATAACCTTAAAATCCGTCATTGCGAAGGGACACTCGAGCCCAGCAGTGGGACTATTGTCACTTATGTTGATAACGAACAACAAAAAGAAAATTTTGGTTGTCCAAGGTTGTACGTTGAAAGAGCTTGATCATACCATTTCCGCTTCCATGTACAAAAACGTGTTGGCATCCCGCCAGTCGTGATACGGCGATATTGTCACGGCGTGCCGTCCCACCGTGCCGTCGCTTGCCCTGCGTCGAAACGATTAGACAAACCGACGGGATTATTGTGACAAGTCATAACTATTTAGTTAATATGTGTTTGCCCTTCGAAGTCTAAAACTTATCTATTGCCTATGATTTAAAAGTTGTATTGTCGCGAAATATACAAGTTTTAAAGTTATTACGGGTGATATCTTTTTGCATGAATAGTCATGATTTAATATACATATCGTAACTTAGCGTTTTCAAATTCAAAAGATCTTTTCTTTGAATTAGAGAGGTAAACAGGCATACGGCCATCCTGATAATAAGTAATCGCAGTCGCTTATGGACCCTGTGAGTTTAAAATCATCGGCAACTCGAACGGCACAACGCTGCGCGCAGTCAAGTGGGCATTGTCAATAATTTGGTACAAAGGCTCAGGAGAGAGAACAAAATTACATATGTGGGTCTTCTCCAAATAACCAAGATACTATACTTTATTAGGGATGATGACTCCGAAGAGTTTTACTATTATAGCCCTGGTATTTTGGCGTCATATTAAATGAGATTCCTTTAGCGTAGACCAGAGCTCCCCAACTTTTATGCCTTGTCGACCACTTGACATGTTTTTCGGTTTTGGGTAGACCCCCTGTTGACTTAATATTGATTTTTTATAATTCCATCAATTTCAAATATGTTGTTGACAGCTTTTTAGTGTTGCTCGCTTTGAATGGTTATATTTGAAAAAATTGTGAAGTGTGAATAAAAAGTGAAGTGTAGTGTGATAATTAAAAAAATTCTTTAGTCAAGAAATTTTCTTACTTCGTCCAAGATAATTTTGGGCTTCTTAACTTTTTTCTTGAATCAAGAATATTTATACTACAGCCAAGATTTTCATTTCATCTGCGTTCTATAATATCGCTATTTCGATAGTAATATTATAATTCTGAAAATAAGCTTTTATACCAAACCCCAGTAGTACGGAAGCTTTGTTTGTTACGGTTTCATGTAAAAACTAAGCAACAATTCTCCGTGATATTTTGCAAAGACAAGGTCTAGCTAAAAAGTTGACACAGGCTACAATTTACTGCGGTAAAATATTTTTTAAAATATAAAGAATTACACGCGGAGAAAATAAAAACGAAAGTTATACAGATATATGTTTTCATTTATATATTTATAAGAATGTATTATGAAAGTAAATAGGTACCTATTATCTGTATAGAAATATAGATTATTCCATTCATGGAAAGTCAAATTTAAAGGCATGACCTGTTTGAATGATTTCCACTGTCGTGGATCCCCATTGACATCTCATGAACCCTATTTTTATTTTTCGCTAACGCGGATCTCTTGCAGCTCCTCATCGACCCCTGTGGACTTCATTGGCGCAGACGAATAAACACCTCAAAAAGTAATTTCCCATTTACATCTCCAACAAACACTTTTCGACGTCAACTTAGATCATACACCTACGTAATTCCACAAGTTTACACTTAAAAGCGTATTGGCAGACGGCCAACGCCAATAGCAGTACGTACCACGTTGTCACGCCGAACGTCCCGTGCAGACACGCAGCCATGACATTGAGACGGACGCAGTATAATTTTGACAGCTTGTTAAATGTTAATTTAGGACGTAACATTTAAAATGATTTGTTAATAAGGGTTCGACTGTTCGGTTTGGGTGGACATTCTCACTGTCCAAAATAAAGCTCCAAGGAGGAAGGAATTCCGTGATGGCGCAGTCTATAGGCACAGAGATATTCCGCGATGGCGCGGGTTAAAGCTGCAAAAACGGAAATAGTACTGTCAGAAATAATTAGCCTGAATCAGAGTGCCATGATCGGCAGATCGATAAAGATTCTGCGTTGTCCTGCAGTTGACGTTTATGCTGCTGAAGTTGATTTTGAACGTGATGGATAGATGAGAGCTTTGGACCTTAACCAAAAATCAAGATGGGACGTGACACCTGCCTGCCACTACTGCGACACTGTAGTGGATACGATAGTACATACTGGAGATCTCAGGGATCTCTCGTTCCGGAAAGAAAAACACCATACAATTAAATATTGAGGTAGACGTTAGTCTCTTGTTGTGAGGAAGTAATTTCGCTGAAGGAGCTGCGACAGGTGGAAGCCCACAGCTATTTGCGACTCACTCCGTAGAAGATGGAAGAGGATTGAGCTCTTTACACGGCATTTTCATTGTGTTAATTGCATCGTTAATAAATATGATGCAAATCATCATTTAGCTTGCCCACAGGGCGAAGCCGTTGCTTCTTCAAACCATCACGTAAAACTGCCCATTTATGATGACGAAAAATTGCTGAGTATTACAGAATACGCTGAATTTTATCAGATATTTCTGTAACAGTGGCGTTGAATCCTACACACCCGCCCAAGAGTGGGTTGTATGGATAAATGCATTTCCAAAAGTAACAAAAAACGGGTATCGTTGGTGCACGAACCGTATGAAATTTAATTATCATAATTGATCGCCGGAGAGCCTGAAAATTTTTTTTAGGATTTTCCTCTTGATAACAAAAAAAATTAGATATTGCGAGACTGTTAATTTGGCAGCTTCCTCACCTTAAAGTAATGACATTGCGACATTAATTAATCAAGGTTAAATGCGGCAAGAATGTAGCGTTATGTCAATATATGGTACGGCACGCGTACTCACCTCGTAAATTCCATTCCACGCAACACTTGATAACATTTGTGTACTTAGTACATCAAAGTAGTGCCCTTGCTTAATGGAACGTCGGTTGCTGATGCCACGTTTCGCGTAGGTTAGGATAAGAGTAACGAAGACAGTAACATTTTGTTAAATATGTTAATGAACAAATGATGTAATTTCCTCCAACTCGTCGAAGGCTCGAACTGAAAAAGGGTGTGCTTATCAAATTCAGATTAGAAAGTTTCTAGGTCGCTTATATCGCATAAGTTTATCATAATATACAACTGTTCGAGTTTTCGTTTCCCAAGTTTTTGAAAGCGAACCTATCAAGTGATAATTAATTTTGAAAAATAAGAAGTACATGCTTTATTCAAACCTCATTGATTGTCGAAACAACTAACCATAGCAGCAATGTTTGACGGTGGTAATCTACAGAATGGATGGCAAGCCAAGCAGTAGGGTAGCAGTAATTTAGCAGTATACACTAATTAGGTGCATAATATCAGATTGCAAATTTGGCTTCATAAAAATGGAAATTAACTTTTTCTAAGAATATGGCAACCTGATGACATGTGCTTGCGTTGCTCATGAACATGAGCGACACGGGAGCAGTCACCAATATCTCAGTGTCCCTGAATTAGTGACCCTATACTTTAATAGATAACGATCGAACGACGTGTTTTGTATCGCCTGTGACTATTTACAGGGCGTCGAGTAGTCTTGTCCATTTGGCAACATCGTAAATATATTATTAGTGCCAGACAGCGTGGTTGGCAGGCGGAGCGCGGGGAGCGTTAATGGACGCGATCTATAGTGAATTCCCCATCGACCGTCTGATAACAGAAGATATGTATTACAATGTACGAATGGTGTTAATTTTAATAATAATCCCACAATTTTTGATTTTGTAATCGATATTTCGACCCAACAACATAAATCGTAGTGACTGCGAGATTGTGGTGACGGAAAGAAAGTCTCGGCAGTTGACTGAAACTAATGGCAAATGTACCTACTTGTCATCGTCGAATGTGCTTAGTTTGTAGACACACGTACGACATCTTCACACGCTGAACTTGACACTGTTTTTTTATTGATATAAATTGACCACTGGATGCAGCGTTTATGATATTTTTAATCGATCTTCAGTATTAAATTTTTAGTACAACCTGCATTCGAATGATTTTGTTGACGGTTACGATGCACTTTGAAAATTATAATAAGTTCAATATAGCTTAAAACGATCCTACAGTATAAGAGAAGCGTGGTGGGGTACGCTCGTTATTTACGAAAGAGATACCCGATCCGAGCAACGGGTTGAAGAACTGTAATACAGCTAAAGAAACAGTACGGTACACATGGACATGTCAAAACTGTAAGTCAGCTACGTGTTTACCCTCACACTTATTGATTATTATGTACCATCGCTCATTATTTACATTTATCAATTTTTGTCCAGGATAACTAGACCCTGAAATTTTCTTCGCCATCTTACCAATGAACGACTTGACAATTTGGTTGTACGCATGTGGTATAAAGGATGGATAAATACGTTGAGATTTTACGCAATCATAAGACATTCCTGGACCCTTATTTATTTATTTTATTATTGCTTTGTGAAATATTAGGATTTAAAAATTTGTTGTTACAAACAAACAATTCTATGAAAACATTATAGTTTTTGTCGCTATTTTTTTATAAAAGTTGAATTTCATACCTATATTCGATGTAATTGGCCATTCAAATTGATACTCTGCGTAATTCGACTTTATTTATAAACTAGCAAACTGCCCTTCAGGAAAACTACGCCTTACATTAAAATAAATTAAGTTATAGCTTTTTTATTTATGGACGGATTGCAACGAAACAAACTTTAAGTATTAAGTGACGCTTACTGCAATACATTAAGTATAACCCAGAACGAAATCGGTTAAGTCGTTTCTGAGATTAGCGGGAACAAACGCACAGACAAACAGATAAAAATTGTAACAACTATTGTTTTGGGTTCTATTGCGTTAATAAAGGCCCGTAATAATGTTTTTTCTCATATATCGTTCATGTGCAGAAAGCGATCAGTTAGAATTTTATTTTTAGTGTAGACAAGTGTAGTCACGACCGGCTATAGGTTTTGGCTGTAAAACACAATACCGTGTGAACCGCTGGCGCCGGCGGCGCGCTCGCAGCAATCAGCGCGCGACGGCCGCCCGCTCGTCGCCGCTCACTGGCTGCCGGCCTTAGCTGATGCCTTAACCGTTGCATAACTCCGCTGCCCTCTCACTGGAATACCGATACTTGCTACTTGACGTTGACAGGACTGCAGCTCTCAACAGTAATAAAGTTCATCGTGAACGACTCAGGACTTATTTTAGACTTCCGCATTGAGAGTGTAAATTTAAAGAGCTGAGCAGTTGAAGGATCGATGAAAAAGCAAATAAGCTATTTAATCAGAAATGAGCACAGGTTTGTTGACTTGTTGAAAGACAACGGAGAGCCGTTGCATATACAACGCATAGAACAAATTCTGTGTTATTTAGAGGTTGGGTTCCCGTAATGGAGTTTTTAAAGCTGTGATGGGTGAAAAGAAGACATTGTATACGCTTTTTTTACTTCTTCGCTTATGACTATCTTATAATATACAATTATACATACACACGCAGACACACACACACACATACATTTTATCCAAATGACCAAATTTAAGTAAACTGTTCAGCTCAAACGATTCAAGAGAAATATGGAAGTAATGACGGCAAATGTGCTGACTGAACGATGACAGTAACAAATCTTGTCATTACCGTGGAACACGCGACGGATCTATCATTAGTATTCGCTCCCAAAATATACTATTACATCATACTTCATTTACTTACTGTAAACTGTAATAGTTCAGCGTTTTCAGAATTAACATCCAACGATCCTAAGCCGAAAAGCAAAGTATAGTCGGTTTGTGCGGTGGTATCTCTCAAGTTTTGGTGCTTTGGCGGGCACAAATGAGCCTATACTGACTCCTTCGAATCTTCTGCGAACTGTCCGCTCACTCGCTCTTACTCTTTATTGGCAACGGATTCATTTTAATGCAGGATAATGCTCGGGCTCACAGTGCTCGCATAGTACAGGCATACCTAAACCATGTTGGTGTAACGGTGATGGAGTGGCCAGCACGGTCCCCGGATATGAATCCAATCGAACATGTTTGGGACTTGCTACAGAGGTGTGTCAAATCAAGAATGCCACCTCCCAACAATCTGGGCGAGCTGCGAAACGCATTACTTGAAGAATGGCAGAGGTTGCCCCAAGAAATCATCGACAACATCATCCGCAGCATGCCCAGACCGATGGAAACCTTGGTCAGAGCACGGGGGGGAAACACTAGTTATTAAACATGCATTTAATTAATTGTGAACCGTCAAAACATTTTAAATTTTCAAATGTTTCTCTGTCATTACGATATCGAAGAAAAATGCATTTTGTTTAATTTGTTTTTTTTTTCATTAAACTTTATGTATGGTGTTGCAAATTAATGTGAAAACATGTCAATGTAATTCATGTTTCGTGTTTAATTATTATTTGTTTAAAAATAAAATTAACTATTTGACAATATCCCTTTTTTATGTTCCGCTAATTCTGCCGGTGTGTTTATATATATACATATATGTGTGTGTGTATATATATATTCAACACTAATGTCGCGCTTTGTATTTTTTTTATGTTAGCAGCCGACAAACGAGCAGACGAGCCACCGGATGGTAAGTGGTCACTTTCGCTCACGAACATCAACAAGACTAAAGGCATCACTGATGCGTGGTCGGCATGGAAAAGAGAAGAAGGTAAGAAATAATGTACTGGCTCTCAAGCCCCCAGCCGGAACACGACGAGTCGTTTGGCGGCTGACTCAATCAAGAGGGTGGTAGCTCTAGCCAGGCAGGCTTCACAGAAAGATAATAATACCACTAATAATATTAATAACTTAATAATAATACTGATAATATAATCCTTACGCGAAGCCCTACCACCAAGCAAGCTGGCTTCTGTCGCCTCTTACGACACTCTTTTCTACCAGCATGGAATACCAATACGGCCGAAATTTGTTTATCATTTACCACATCTAAAGAAGGTTCACTTAAAAATCCTTGCTTCAATTTATATGCCTTTGATATTATAAAAAAGGTGCCGAATTAATGTACCGGCAGGGTCTGTAAGAATCTGTCACGCTCTGATTACTACAGTGTGATAAATTGCTTTAACAAGCCTTCAACATCTTGTAATTTCGTGTTGATTAGCATCGCCGACAACAGAATATTAATATAGTGAATTGCTTATCTCAGAGAGTTCTCATTTAATAGAATCCAACGTCGGAAACATTCCGAAAAGAAAGTTTTAAAAAGTTAAATAGAACACTTGAAACAGTACGGCCGCAGCTGTTTTCTCACTGGTGCTAAAATGCTGACCATAAATTGCAGCATTGTCCAGAAATAAGTCTCAATACGAATTAAAATGCCAACAAAGACAAACGAAATATGAAAGTTATCTGTCCGTCGTCAAATATGCTCCATGTTACTTTATTGAATCGATCACGCACGATCGGAATAAGCCACTGGTTTATATTTTCAACGAACATGGCCTCTAATTCAAATTTTTAAAGCTAACACACTTTTTTAACTTTTAAGCCGAAAATCTTTTTTGAAAAACCACATTCGCTCAATAAAGGTTTCTATGGGAAGCAGTTTGGGTTTTACGTGTAAATATTTGATGTCCTGTGAAATTGGGTTAATGCGCTCAACATTGAGACTCATTAAATATTAACTCGTCGACAGCCTTTCGATGAGTTACGCAACTGATACGCAGGTTAGGTTAGGTTCTTTTTTCTTCAAACTTGTAGTAAAATTAACGGTAGTTGTTTAAGGGAATTGATTTTAATGTTAAAATTTTCATTCAATAGACTAGACATGGATAGTCAAGACTGGCCATAACTGTTCACTGATAGACTAGTTACATTGTAACTTGTGAGATGGAACGATTACTTTATATATTTCTGAGTTTAACATTCAGTCGAATTAGATAACCTTCCTGCACAGTAATAAAGTTCTTTACTGATATCGTAGCCTTCAAGGTGGTTCTAAAATAATTATGAGATCTTTTAATTGCAATCTACAATGTTGCAGCGTTGTTACGCTGGTTGGCCGCTTTTCGGATAACCAATGGGTTTTCCCCCAATGTGGATGAACCGCGGTGATCACTCACAATCATATGACCTATCCATTTACTCACTTGAATTCTATGAATGTAAAAAATGCAATGCTTTGTGGCAAAACTAGTAGAGAATTTAAAGCCGAACCAAATCTCTTATCACTAATTGTGAATAGAGTTATTTCAAATACCTTGAGCTCCATTAAACATCGATCACTGCACGGAACAAGGTCTTTTTAATTACAATAAAAAATCACCAATTTCCACAGTGTCAAGCGACTTGCTACCTTATCACCCAGACGCGATGTGGTCACCAAAGCGGTGATTGTTTTATGCACGTGAAATGCGCATTTTCCATTAAGGGTTCTGGCAATGGTTTACGCAATGGGGTTTTCAGTTGTGGTTCCGGTGTTTCGTAGAAGTAATGCTTTTTCGTTGTGTTACAAATTGTATTATTGTCTGAAGAGTTACTAGGCAAGACACTAGTCCACCAACCACCACCACTAGGTGCTTCGCGGTATTCAGTCACAATTATTGGACGTGTGTGTATATTCTGCTCCATGATAGTCGTAGCTTTATGTACGAGTAGGTGTACAAATATTTTTTATATCAGATATCAATAGAAGACCATAAAAGTAAAATAGAAATGTTAGTTGTGATAGAGTTATTAACAGGTTTTAATTCAGCACGCGTTGTGGCTACACAGAGGCAGATGTGACTTTCAGCGAGGCCCATTCTGTCAGTAATTCGTCTTCTTATCAGCAAGTAATAATGGTAAAAACAATACAACTGCATGGACATCTGCCCACATTTAGTACCATACGAACATCAATGTGATGCAGTACAAGAAAAGGGGATTTGATGTGTTTGCTATCTGGAATTGTGATGAATTGCTTACAGTTTTACTATTTTGTGGCGCAAGGAGCATAATCCGCTCATCCTTAAGCCCAATTTAACCTTGCCCTGCTTGTTGCACCCTGCTTAACTACGGACAGAACAACGACGCCGTTGGCTCTGTATCACCCAGTTTACTTCCGATGAAACGTCGTAGTCGAAATCTACCACAAATTATTATAATGTGGTTAAGTTGCAGTATCGGAGGGGGCGGCAATGTGCTTGAGCTCCGCTTAATTCTTCAACATACTACGCAGCAGTGACTCCCCAAATGTTGTAGATGTCTATGGACAGTGGAAACTACTTTTGCTTTGTTTGCTTATTAGCCGACTTTTGACATAAACATAAATGAATTGTCAAATGAATTATATAGTTATTTATAGTTAAACATTACAGCTGTGCGCGGCGGTCTGATATGTGTCAGAAACGTTGCTAAATCCAATCAATGTATTTCTTCATTACGCTCGCATTTTGATTTTGATGATAACGGAATGCTGCCGCTAGAAGGTCTCATAACTCACAGGGTTATTACTTATATTAGTAAATGAACTTGGCCCCATTGCCGATTAACTTCAACTATAGATTTGAACAAAAAAAAAACACGCTTTGTACTTACTGAACTGCGTGTTTAAAAGAAAGAAAAATGCCTTTTTTTCGTCGAAATTATGAGCATCATAATATAAAAACGAATAATGTTACGATATAAATGTATACTTCCTGTAAACCAAGTTGAAATGCCGCGCAAGGCAGAAAATGTAGCGCTCAACTATATTCATTGGTTTTCTTTGTATCTTCAGAGGAAATGTAGTAATCATAACCCATGCTGTCTCAACGTTCGGCTCATGTCGGCGGATTAAAAGGGGTTCCAGTTTATAGGTCATTGTGCTAAGTGGGACTATTATGGAAAATGTACGTGATTGTTTAATTTATAATAGGATTCCAAAAATTTCGATTCCTTGGACACCCACAGTCCATATTTTTTTTTATTGAAATTTTTCCATAGCGCATACTGATCGACTCCCAAAATATTCTACCGCACAACACGAGCTCGGTTCATCGTTTGTCGAGGTTTGGATGATGTTATAGATTTCCAAGTCGTGTGGGGTGAGAGGGATGAAACGCGTTCTCGGAACTCTTTAATTATGTGCGGAGTAAAACGTCCAGTGTTATCTTATTGTATAATTAGGTATTCGCGTCTTCTTTTTTACGATTATCTATTATTATATTTTGATATCATTTGTAAGTTTGTATATATGCAGAGGATAACTACGGCATCTATTTGAAATAAAATATTATTCAAAAGATTCATTATTCCGGATGTACCTACATAGGAAGTAGACTGTATATCATGAAAATTTGGTTTATATAATTAATTGTTGAACCCGATCGAAGTTGGTGTGGACCGGTAGTCTTATATAATAATATATGTATATTTCAAATTACTTGTCAAATTATGAAAATGTCTATGCATTGTCAATTTTTGACGTAGTACTTTAAGTACTTAAACTGTGCCTGTTTTCACTAGACATCTGAGATTTTGCGTGACCGAATAAAAACATTATGGCATTTAAATTATGTTCGAAATAAACAGTTAGTTACCAATTAGCACACTAGAACGTTATTCGTGTACGATAATCCAGCGTTACTTGTAAACCTGTTTGTGAAAATTATTTTGATATTGTTTTATCATTAAATGCAAAACATACGTACGCCCTACTCATAATTTGCTGTTAAATTGAAAACACGGTTACAGTAAACAAGTGCCGAAAGGTTACAACGTATTAAAATGAGACAATTGCTTTGTCAATGCAAATTGACTTGCAAATTGACTTATTAGCTTATGTAAAAATTCTGGCAATATTTGTATTGTATTGTTGTATTGAATCCAAATAAAACATAAATTAGAAAGGGGGAGTGTTTTTTTTATAAATGACGAATACCTTGGACTGTTTCTATAGACCAACGAAATTGAATAACTACCTTTATACGGCGTAAGTCCCCTGGTCTTTCGTTACAGAAAAAAGCTAGATTATCTAATTGTTCATTTTACAAATAAGTATTACATTCAAACATACGTTTATATCGTATGCACAGCATTGCTGGTATCATAATCAGACAATCAATTCGAGCAGAGTAACTAACAATAATGAGTAACAAGACGTGCAACATTTTCTAGCAGAGAGGCACTTTTCCAGCACGGGCAAAAGACGAGTGCGTTCTGCTATAACGCATGCCCCATAGCTAAGCTCCGTTGAAGAACAAGTTGCAGAGTGTCGAGTAGCGGCGACGGTGCTGCCAACACTCAGGCCACGTGCCGCGTTCCGTTTAGCAACGGCATTCATAAATTTTTCGACAAATACTTTTATAACATTACATTAAAAAAGTTTTTAATTGTGCCCTACCCGAGCAGCGATGAAATTTTTTGGTAAGATACTATCAACTTGTTGCTAGCAATCCGAACTTAGTAATGAAATCGATGTTGATGGAGGGACTCGGATATAAAGTTAAAAGAATAAAGAAATTAGAAAAAAGAATTAAGAAATAAGCCTTTCGAGCGTTATAACATCGCGACCTTCGCAGAAAGATATAACAAGTCTTGGGTGAAACAACGTCGTTTGGACACTCAGTAGGTATACCGGTTACGAAGATAGATACCGGTAGTTAAAAAGATAATACAATTTTCATAATACTAAGTATTCGGACAAAAGAGTAATAAAAAAACAATCTTAATAGTCATTATTTCTGTTCTCTATAACTTGTTATTCCCTCTGGGCTTGGGTCCCGTTATCCAATGAAAGGGATTAAGGTTGTAGTCCAGCACACTCCCCTGTTGCGGAATGTCTTCACACATCTCTGATAATATGATAAAGAACTTTCAGATGTGCAGTATGTCCACACTACACTCGAGAGCGATAAATTGGAATTACTTCATCGCGGGTTGCTCAAGATTATTTTTCACCATTTCTGTGCAATGAACTATGGACTGTGATAAAGGTCATTAAAGTGGTACGACAGCGGGCATTATCGTGCATTACCAGGATTTTTTTTCCAATAATGTATCTTTCTGCAGTTTGTCTCTCTCCCCGACCTCCACCAGGAATACGAATAGCAAATCCGTTTTTGGTTAAGAAAAAATATGAATTAATTGTTTGTTGACGAATTGATAATGTCCATTGTTTGCATGTTTCACACACAACGCCCGCACGACCATCTCCGTGTGTGGTTCAAGTAAAAATGAATTGCTCGCGAGATATGTGAATCTACAATTCTCATACACTAAAATCTGCACTTGACTAGCGTGGTGGACTCGCCTTTACCCCTTGTATTGCTAGAGGACTTTCGAGCCTAGCGGCAAGACAGATAAGGGCTGTAATGATGGTGACCATGAACACTACATTTGCAGTCAGTGAGCTCTGATAATGGTTCTACGTACCTGAACCCAAGAGACTTGTAAGATGTTTCGAACCCCGGACAAAAGAGAACCATTAAAAGCTACCTAGACACTGTGAGAACTCTGTACGTAGAAAAATAAAAATATTAGCGTCCAATATTTATAACTCCTCTCTCACAAATTCTTAGTGGAATAATCTTATCATAGTAATAATAAAATTTTAATGGCTCATAATCTCTGCTTTAATTATTTTTAGAAACTTTTATTGTAGATAAACTTTGTAACGATATTGGAGCATGAATTTTTATTATGTAGAACACTTTTTATCCCTAAAAAAATCTTAGTCATACTTACTGGTCGGATTTTTTGAATATAAAAAATATGAAAACTCTAATATACCGTTGTCTAATTTAACGCCGCCATTAAAGTTATTTCATGATCTTTTACATGTTTGTCTTTAAACCGAAGCATAAAATATATTTCCGTCTCTCAGTGTAGTACCGACTACCGACGCGCACGGCGTGTGTTCACAAAGCTGGTTTTCGTCCATTACCCATCTTAGACATTTTAACGGTGCCATTTGCCAGAAGCAAGTCAGACGCTGAGTGCTTTAAACTGTTAAATAAATTATTCTCCTTGCTGCTGAGAAGACTAGCTCCCGGGATATTGACGCGTAACTTGCACGGTGGTGAAATTTTACCTATAACTGGTGGTAAAAATGAAGCGAGTTGTAACTAACATGTTGTTGAATTTACTGTAACTTCGTGAGCGGATTACCCATGAACTTGTAAAATGTTTCTTTTTACGTTAATAGCCGATGTCACAGCATTTGTAACAAACTGGGTTTTTATTCTCGAAACGTTTTACTTTTTTTTATTTTTCAAGATGCAGTGTCGTGTAAAATCGAGTATCTATGTTATATCTAAGCCACCGTCGACGCGTTGGGTCCATCCCACTGTCCCATGAGTCAAGTGACGACAATATTCTAGTTTCAGAAATTTCATTTTCATCAACATCGACGGACGGAATCATATTTTCCTTTTTATGTTTTAACAATCATCAAGGAAACAGGCAAGGGTTGGCCTTGACGTAAAGTTGAGTGGAGCCCATGACATCCAAATCCAAATTACATATTGCTGTGGCAATACTAAGATTAAAACTTACTTTAAATACTTCGATGTGTCTCGGTTGTATTGTATGTATAATGTTTACTACACACCACAATAATATTTGGATGTGGTGGTCAATCGATGCGTGTCGTCCGAATGGTGCATTTTATACATGTATTTCATGCAATACATGACTGCTACATACTGATTTAGATAATGTGACTGGTGCCAAGCCGTTCGTTGAAGGTCTCTTAGCTCTGTACACCCTGGTTGAATATCGACGTTACGCATAGGTCGTGGTACGATTCCCATTTACCAACTACCACCTTGTTAATTCAACAGTCAACTGTTTTTAATGTGTTTTGGCATGCAACCGTGGAAAGGGTTGTCAAGCGAGTTCATACTCGACTGGTATCGTCGTATCAGCACTTCTGACAATGACCATTTCGATGAGGAACATGATGATTTCTGTAAGCGACATAGTGGATATTGCTTAATTATGTCGCACTAACGTTCCCGTGCCGCTTTTGTCTGTATTGTATACTTCTATGAATGTGTGCATTGTACATTTTCATTCAGAATAGCATTCGAATGTGAATGCCGTAGTCATAGAACGACGCGATATATACAATTCGGAGAGTATAGGAACAATACCATGGATTTTACTAACCGAAATTTTACATGGACATTTTTATTCCACCGAAATGATATGGTACTTAGGAACGACAGGTTGTTTTTATTATTATAATTATAATTATTTATAGAAGTTTATAGGATATCTATTGATATTTACGTTAACTGTGACAAATGATATATTCTTCTGATTATTACGTATTCCACAGACGAACAGGACCGCAACAGTCGGTAAACCTGAATATTGATATAATCAATTACTTATCTTCAAGGGTCATTGCGGTTCGGTTTCTATTTAGGACAAAATATCAATGGAGTGGAAATAATTAATCTGAATTGGAACAGGAAATTGAATTTGCGACCTAGTCCACGGCTACTGTAGTACGCACTGGCGAAGTGATTGCGACAACGCTACGAGTTAATTGGAAATATGCAGATTTTACACATGCCAGTCTAACACAGCACTCCGGCTCGGTCCTGGGAGCAACTCGTTTATTGATGGATTATTACGAACACAGATCGGTTGAACGGCAACATAAACACGTAACGTTAACTATTGTTTTGGTGAAATTTGAATGTGTCGATTTGAAATGCTTACTGGAATTTAATTATATCTGTTGTGATTCGTTTATTTATCTACTCGATGAGCATATAAGAATTTAAAGACTCAAAAATTTCTGAATACACGGTATCGATAATTTAGCTGTTCTATTTTTGGATGAAGCGATGAACGAAGATGAATCATCCCTATACACAATTGACGGGAGCTACAAAATGCAATTGGATGCCATAATGTGCTTCTCTACTGCATTGCTCTTGTGTAAGCTTCGTGCACAAGCAGCAAATTTTTATCGCTTGTTTAAAAACTTTAGTAGAATAGATTTAAAAAGTGACTTTCTGGAACGTTTTTCTCCGTTATTGAATTTAGGAAAAAATCGTTAGCCTGCGTTATTTTGCTTCGATTATTGCAACAACCATTTTTGGGTTTGGTACGTCACCGATACGTTATTTTTATTACAAAAAAAAATCATCATGGTGACAATCCATAACTGTAGAACTGCCTGGCGGGGGAACACCTGTTAAATGCATATTGACGGATTTCACACTCTCTTTTATCTTAGTTATGAAGAATATTCAGATTTCTTCACTATGTTTTCTTTTACAGAAGCGAGTGGTAATTAATTTCCAATGCACACATAATTATGAGGATCGAGTGCAGGATTCGTACTTGGGTCCCCCGGGCGAATGACCGGCGTTCTAATTCAATCCATATAGTGAAGCTAATTTCGGAGAAATTATGAATTGCCTTGCTTTCCTTATAAGGTGTTTGCGGTTTCGACAATCAACCGTGTTCCTGTCCTCATAAAGATTATCTGTTTTCTGAACACTCACGACCCGCCACCTAGTTTTGGTCTTACAATTAACGGGATTTGATTGTTCGGTAGTTACTTATATTGTATTAGTAGTTTTACCGGACTAAAAATAATTGCAGTAAGTCAAGTTGATCGCTAGTCGCAATATTTTAGGCTCATTAAGCCATCTCATTTATTATATATTGCTCTATTGATACGTGAGTTACCCATTGGAACTTTTAAGCGACATATTAAAATCCAGTTTATAGGCAAATTATATTATGGTATAGATGAATATATTCATGATAAGGACGCCTGGAACTAATAGTGTCGAAACCAGTTCTGCACAGGTTTAAACTTTTGTAATTACCGTGTGTTGCTTAGAAGATGTGCTGAAGAGTTTATTTTGACATTTCGACTCCTCAATGTTAAAGCACCTTTTCGAAACGGTAGTAGTATCAAAAAAATGTTCATAAGTGTATTTACAGAATACTTATATGATTAAATGATTTTGAATTTGAATTTCGTTAAACCATATCGAAGGCCGTCAGGCTGCGTTTACTACAACTGGGTTAACCCCTCCACCAATTTTCATCGGAGCAGCGCGTTAAAATGTGACCTTACGCCTCGTTAATTTCTGGGAAACATTTGTGTTCCGTAATCGACCGCTAATAGTTTGATTTCATGAGGATTATGTGACTAAGATTATTCATTAAATGACAACTTAGAATAACATTTATTTTCATGTTTTAACAGGTACGTGAATAGCCGTTATTTGGGCTGGTATTCAGTCAATCAAATGTAAGGTAAGATTTTTTACAGCACGCATTTTGCAATCCCGTCGGAGTTTACTTTACCTGTTAAAGTTAAACTTTGCAAGACTCACCCCACTGAGGCCGCTCGGCTGCCCGTAAAATGTAATGGTTATTGCCTTTCTAGTTTAATTTACTTTGACTGTTTATTTAGCGGAACCGGGGACTAAATTGCGCAAAAAATTAATAACGACCATTTCTTAAAACATTAAGTATTTAAGTAATTAGTTTATACACGATGAGTATGCACTATAACGTTTGTACGAGTATGAAGGTACTGTTTCGATATCGATTTTGCGGTCGTGGGTTGGTGCTGCTAAATTTATTGTACATAAACAAAAGTTTCTTACTTTAGTTTTTACCTATATGAAATGTAACACAACCAATGATGATATTATTATAGAATATATTGGCTGAATTTTAAATTCCACTTAGTTAACATTGCCGAAACTCAGAACGGCAATGCGTAGTTACAGCTGCATAGAATAGTTACTGAATATATCGTCGTTTGGCTTTCATTTTAATAATTTTTTTCAAGAAATCATTTTAAATCAAATCATTTTAATTTAAAGTAGTTATTTCTGATCTTAGGCCGACACGCGACGTCGAGTGACACTTCATTGCATAGAAGAGCGCACAATTTATTGATTTAAAACGCTCCGAGACCGTTTTAATCTATTGTCCGTAAAGAAGATCAAGTTTAGTGATACACCGACGCATAAGGTAACTCCGCTATCGCTCCCTTCTACTCAGATTATCTTTATTTAAAGATACTCGCAGAATACACGTCAATAAAATGTTGACAGTCGTGTTACACAGTGTATATTCCTTAGCATAAATGCTGAAGAAATACTCATAGTTAATATTTCAGTATAAAAATAAAATTACTGAATTAAAATAATATTTATTCAAACTTAGTTTATACAAACTTAGTTTATACAAACACTTTTCGAACGTCAAACTACGCCATCGCTTCAACTTTTTACTTTTGAAATTTGGTACAATCGGTTTAGCCTTATTGCTAGTAATAATATTGTAAACGTTACTTTTCTTATTTTTTAACGTACGTAATATGATTTGAAGTATATTGTGATGCAACAGTTAATATATCGATTTCTTTAATAAGACGTCTAAGCAAGTCCCTAGGCCTGAGGTTGTAAATGGTGGATACTGCTCTTTTCTGTAATATAAAAATCAACTCAATATCAGCAGCTGAGCTCCACTACAACAGACCGTAAGACCAACGTAATAACAACCAGACGTAAGTAACTGTGAAAGTAGGTAAAATAAACTAATGTTGCTGTTTCTATGTAACACAATATTTAATCGAATGGAAGTGTTGTCGAGGCTTGTTTGGAGCTCTTTACTCTTGGTTAGGTTGGTTGTTTATCGTTCAATGTGTGACAAAAAAAAACCGCCTTCAGAATCCACACTCCAGCACTTGTGTTGCTAGGCTGAGGTTCGATATCAAAGATTATTTTGTTATGTAAATATCCGAGCTAGAGAGGGTCTCCGTAATAGCCACGTTTCAAATATCCAGGTGAACCTAGTTGTATGCAATATTGTAATTGTTATATTTATATTGCAGCGACAATTTACTGAAATTTTTTAATGTTATAATTTTAAAAACAATTTCGGGGAGTTCTAGCCGTTTTAGTCGGACGGTAATTGTAATTAATGGGGAGTTCGTCGGTTATTGGCCAATGTTTGCTGCTTTTTGTCTGCTCATCTCATCATTTTTTGGAAGCGGAATCGTGGAACTGTGGCTTGATGGGCCGGGCCTACTCTGTATGGTATATGATTTCGATTGCGTGTGTTGTAACGGGTTTCAATATTATGGGTCGCTGAAAATTTCGCAATTGTGACTGACACTCGTAATTATGGTTATCTATAAAAATAATTCAGTTACAGAGAACCAGTTCCAGTACATTCAATATTTCTGGAAAATTGTGCTACGCTGTTGTCAATGTAGAATTGAAAGATGGAACAACTAGCTAAACGAAAAATCTCGTAAAGATTAGTGTCATATAGACATTTATTAGCATACTTCTTATAAATTGTGTTTCGTAATTCCTAAAATTTCATTTCAGATTAGCGAAACAAATATAGACATAAATTATACATTGAACTGACCGTCGGGCGACCGAATTCGTTTTCGATGCCAATGTTTGAAGGTTACTTCGACGTATCGATTATCGGAAACATTTTTTGGCTTGCTGACTGTTCTTAAAAATGGTGACGAAATCAACGTAGGTTGTTTGTGTTCAAATACCGTAATTATTGTAATGAAAAAACAAAGGATACCTTCTCAGTCCAATACGTTTTTAAGTTACGTATTTGAAGGGACCTGTTTATATAAGTAAATCACGTTTATTTACATAATGCATTGGGACAATTTTGACTGTGAGTATTAAAGGTGATTTTAATTTAATTTACGTCTGTAACATGCTGTCATGGGAGACGGATAAATCATGTAGTAGGCTTTCATTTAAAATATGCGCCCGATCGGAATATCTCCAAAGCTCTATTCCCGTAATATGTATTTGTATTTTGCTACTGCTGAAGCGATATAAGAGCTATTTAATGATAGATAGAATTCACTCGTGTAATAAAATAACACTGTCCAATTTATCCATATCCATTTATGAATACATTGAGACTATAGTGTGTGCGGTATTTGTGTTGTACGTGCCGGTTGGAAGAACGATTATTACATGATCGTTCGATTTCAGACCATATTCCTTCGGAGGTCCGAGGTTGCGTTTAGCGAGTTTGTTTTGAATTAACTCTCTTACAAGGTGAAATTGAGACTTATATAATGTTTCCGGTAAACGAGTGACGAGCCACCTGATTGTAAGAGGTTAATACCATGACTGGTGCGTTCGAAGTTACAACTTAAAAATACTTCAGTATTGATGGTAGGAAAATGGTTAGACGCACAACGTTACCACCTTGCACGGGCACTGTCTAGAATAAACAGGTTGGGATTATACTAATGGTGGCATACAAATCCCACCACTGTCCACCACACAGATGTGAGTAAATCTATGCCAAATCACGTCAGAGTTAGCTAGTGCTCTATTGTTTCTAAGTTCTATTAAAGTTAGCCTTATCAGCGATAAGTAACATTTATAATTTTATTGTAATATCTAAGCAGTCATTTCACTTGCGTTAAACTCAATTAAGGAAATAGTCGCTCCATATTACGCTAATTATCTCGAATCCTATTCCCCATACAAAATCTCATCACACACACACACACACACACACACACACACTTACGCGCACGTACACTCAGAAACACGCCAATACTTTTACAATATCTAATATTTAAGTTATTACTTGATACGTATATTTATTAATATTTCAGCAGGTCAAACATTCTCATTATTAGTGTACCATCAATCATTCCGGGGGAGGGTACTCGTAACCTGTAACTCAGGCTTTCGTAAAAATACACCCGGTACCAGACTCTCACTAAGTAAGGCATTGATTATTTGTATGAACTCGTGTGTAGATGTAAGACTGTGAGAGTAAATATATAAATTTTATTATATTATTATTTCTATGTCATTAATCAGCTGTGGAAAAACGATTTGCTTCTTCATATAACAACTACATTTATCTTTGGATTGTAAATTTCCGTTTCATTTGTAACTGTCACATTTCCGTGGCAGTGTTTTGATTTAAAAATATCCCACTTCCCCGCACCCTTCGTCGCGCCTTCATTGCGGCGTTATTTCGTTGTAGCGGCATGTTATTGCTCTTGTCCTCGTTACAGTTTGTCGATGATTTCATCCATTGATTCCTCTATACATCTCGAGGTATTTTGAGTGAGGCATTTTTTGGTTTCAATTGAAATATCATCAATCTCATCATTGTTCCGTCTGACGCGGCCGGTTTGTGTCGCTCGTGGCTCTTCTTTATGGACTAGCAGAATGGAAACTAAGAAATATTACACATTATTTTGAATTAATTCATAACTTTGTTGTTCATGGACGGATTGAAATAAAACGAACTGTAAATATTGAGTGACGCTTACTGCAACACGTTAGTGAGAACCGTAACGAAATCGGATAGGTTATATAGAAATCGGCACAGACATACAGACAAAAATTGTAACAAGTATTGTTTTGGGTCCTATTACGTTAATAATGCTCCTAAATAGTAGATTTACTCATATATCCTTCATGTACAGAAAGCGACTAGTTAGAATTTTATTATACATATGTATAGATTGAAGTCAATTCTTTAATATGCCTAAAAGTAGCATTTTTTAAATTACAATACTCTTCACAAAACTGATATTATATATAAATTCGATTTATGAATACTAGCTAAGATTGAAACTGACAGTAGATTAATTCAAGATAAATAATGAATGCTGCAAGTATAATAGTGGCAGATGTAATTGACAGAAAATAGTTTATATTATAAGAATAATAATTTTTCTTTCTTCTCTAATATTGTCATGCGTGTCAAATATTATCCTGCGTAATCTTTACTAGGGATGTTATGGATATGAAATTTCGGCTCCGGACATGGATACGGATATATGAATAGTATTTTACCGGATTCGGTTACGGTTATGGATATGAAATTATTTCAGATTATCCGATTGTTTCGGATAATTTCGGTTACGGATATTAGATAATTTACGACTCGGAAAAAAAGTATTTACAAAATTTTTCTTTGTTTCTGCATTTTATTTGGTATTATAATCACAGAAAAAACAAATTAAATAATAAAAACTGTCTAAAATGAAAACAACGTGGCTAATGTATCGGCTCGGTCAGCGTAACCCAGTCATAACGTGCTTTATTATACTCTGCCTCTATCCGAAATTATCTTAATTAAACTTATTTATCGGATACGGTTACGATTTCTGATATATTTCATTTCGGATATCCGATATTTTCGGTTACGGTTACGGAGCTCCATAACATCCCTGATCTTGACACGTCAGAACGCGGAATATCTCATAAACACTACCAAACGAGCATTAACTGCTTTGTCAATTGGATCGTTGCTGCAGGAAGTTGTATTCTCGGTTTAGGGCATAATAAAACGAGAAACGAGAACGGGACGGTCCCTCCACGCCGTGAGAGGCTGCGATTGTGTTCGGGTCCATGTTTATTATACCACTGGCATCGTGCCTATTGTTCTTAGGAGTATTCTCTGTGTGTTGTTTTCTGTGTGTTCTTAGTTTAAAGTAATTACAATTTAATTAATGACTCGGGTGTCCAGATGTCTTTCAACTGTAATCGCACGGTGAATGTAGAGCATAACTTTATAAACCTTGAAAAATTACACTTTTACCTCTGAAATAACGGTAGAAGCATCTTGAGCGTGTCGTCCTGCGAAAACATTTCAAAGGTGCACTGGAGAAGTATACGAGAAACTATAAAACCATATATTTTTTTGGACACCACGTTCATAGGGGCAACGATTATATTGCAACAAGTTGTAACTGCGTCCAAACTCCATACAGTTTTTACCTTGCGCCGGACGCCATGATCCCAGCGCGCATTTTAGGCAAAAAGAGCAGTTTACACAAAACCTCTATCCACCGGAATATTCAAATCGCCGCTGAGCGCCGTTCACGCATCGTTTACAAACGCATTTTTACTGTTTATTAATTTATGCGTATCGACCCCGCTGCTCGCCGAATAGGAGAGCCGTCGCGCCGCGCGCGTTGTATGTGGATGGGTTCTGTTTGCCGACACCGACAATTGATTGGCATCCATGTGTTATAAGAAGGAATTAACGTCACACTATGAGAAGAGAAATAATTATAAATATGTAACTATCGGGTTAAAGGTGAAGGACATAAGCGAAAATAGTTGGAATGTTCGAAAAATGACATGACTCCGAAGGGGAGAATAGTTGAGTTGTTGAATTATGAGAGTAAATGTAGAAATAGCACTCAGTTGATCAGATAAGGGTGGGAATGTGGCTGTCTTGTTTATATCTCAAGTTCGTTCGTTTTATCGTTAGTGAATGAGACTATTCGAGTGTAAGAATAAAAGATACCAACCCAAAACTGATCCGATATAAAAACTTATCGGTCGCTGGATTCGAACAATCGAAACGAACGTACGTGTATACGGAATAAGAATCGCTAGATATGAGCGGCCTCTGCCTTCGGGCAGTCGGCCGTGAGAAACTTATTAAGGTGGACTTTATCGTACGGACGCGGATGGCTCGCATCACAGTTTTGACACTTGGTTTTCGTTTTATTTGCTATGTTTCTGATGTTCTTATAAACGGATGTACTTAATGAAAAATAATTATGTGAAGTTGACGATTTATAGTGTAGAGCTTGTCAACTTGGGACGTATGAGTGTATCTACTTACTAGCAATCTTTCCAACGCCTCTACGGGCCGTGGACGAGACTCACCACAAGGAGGGCAACCTCGAACCTCTCGTTGATCATGCTTCGTGAAATATACTGTTTGATGAATAATACACATGAAAAGTATATAAATGATCCCGCGGTTGTTACGTTGAGTAGCAATCGGCAAGTCTAGACAGCAAAACATGCAATGACTTTATGGATAGAAAACACATGTTAAACAATAATAATAATGAAAATATATTTAATAGATATTGGCTAATCACTTTCTTTATTATATCCTAGTTTTGCTGCATTAATAATTAACAAATTTTAATGAATATAAAAGATGTCCTGAGAAGTTTCTTTTGCTGTTTCTTCTCCTTAATGTTGAAGCACCTTTCCGAAACGGTTGATGAAATCAAAAAAATACCTAAATGATTTAAAATTTGAATTGGAATTTACAGTACCTAGTGAAGTCTGTTAGAGATCTGGTATCTGAACGCTACGTGTAATTTACGTGCATAGTCAACTCCATTGACCGACTGCAAGAAAAAGACACGGTTTTGCTCTGATGACACTGTACTGTTACGATCATTTAGACTTTTTAGACCACATTTACAAAAATTTCCATAAATGTTTCCTCATTCATAAATCCGCATACAATTGGTATTGTGAAAGGATATATTTTTTAAATCAAAGTTAGACTGCGGTGTCCCCCGGGACCCCGCACCTCCGCACTCCGCAGCTCCGGTCCTTCCATTGTGCGGGGTCTATTCAGGCTCACCACAAAGACTTCGAATACAGTCGGGCGCGGCGCGGCTTGCGGCTTGCGGCTCGCGGATGTCGCGTGCCGGCTTGAGCAACTCGGCGGCAAACTAGAAAGTCTTCTTTAAGAAAAAAAGTCCTCGTTTGGTAGTAGCGAGTAAACTTTTGAATGACTTCGGTTATATTAGAACGGATCAGAATTCAGAACTATCCCAACGACGGTCTCGCTTCTTGTCTTAGAGTGGGGTCCGAGGCATGGTCAACCATGGTCGAAAAATAATAGAGTGTCTTAATGAAAATGACTTTCGAAAAATGTAACTCTTGCAATTATTGCCACAATTATCCTACCCAAGAAATTAAATTTTATAAAGTTAATGATATAATATCACACCTACCGCTCTCAGCGATACCTGATATTCAGGTACCGACAGACGGCCATCGGTGGTTTTCACTCAATATTAATGTCTCCGGCGGAGTTGTTCGTTTGCATGCTTAGTGATAAATATAATTGTAGCTGACTAAATGCATAGTTTTATTTTAATTGAACCACAAAACATTAATATTGCACGAGTTTGGTATAAATCGACGACAGTACGCTATGATCGTTCCGGTCTGTTCGACTTTAAAGGCAGACACGGCGCTGCCATTGAGAACTCGGGGCCGCGGACCGCCTCCGCTTTCGGTGAACGGTGAACCCCCGCTCGCCGGCAGTAGTTGTCGCCGGCGCAGATATAAATAGAACGGTCGATACCACCGCGTCTCGTCCCGATCGACGTGACGGTTAAGTGTTTTGTTTGAATTTTGTTCTCGCGATTATCTTTTCGAACGTTGATATTTCGATTGATTTATTTCACACGGTGACGGCTAAACTGAGCACTAAGGCTCGGCTTAAACTGGCGGGGAGAAGTCACCGACAGGTCGATAGATTTATTAAATACTTGTTACCCGCCCTCAGAAAAATCCACGGCTCACATTTAGAAGTAGCACAGGATATGTTTAAGCAGCTGTGTTCTACGTCATTCAATTAGAAACATTTAAATATATAATAGCCACGCGGTAAAAAAAATACTTATTACCCTCTTAACAGAAGTCCATATTAACGTTTATATCTTACCCCGCGGGTACAGAGCCATTATCCGGAATAAAAGTGTCCTACATTAGGAGCCTGAGCTAGTAAAGTGCTAAGTATCATCCAAATCTGTTCAGTGGCTTTAATGTGACCCGTGGTTAGGCAGACAAATAAATAAATATATTCGATGACAGACTCGACCCCGTTACAATTTATTATGCGTATTTTTATAATAAAGTATTTTTACAAGTTAGAGGCCGGAACAACTCGTAACATACATTATATCAATTTTCGTCACCACTAGGGATGTATGGATACGAAATTTCGGATCTGGATATATATACCGGTGTCGGTTACGGTTCCGGTTATGGGTTCAAATTATTACGGATTGGATGATTTTGGACTTGTAAAAAAATATGTATTTACAAGATAACTTTTTGACTTACTGTCTAGGTATTAATTGATATTATAATCATGGAAAATATCCTTAAAAATTAAATAATAAAAATTATCTAAAGACGAAAGCGACGCGGCTAGTGTATCAACTCGGCCTGCGACAACCTGTCATAACGTGTTCCATTTAGACTGCCCTATCCGAAATTATTCGAAACTTTTTGTCACACCCGGGTACGGGTTAGGAGCTCTCCAGCATCCTGGTTGCCACTGCACAGTTGGACTGCAACGTCGGCATTGGAAAAAACCGGCGTTTCTAACGTATGAGCGCGTAGACTTATAAAAAAATATATGATAATAGTGTGCTACACGTGCCTTTTACGAAATTATAACATCAATTTATAGTTATTATCGAGTACACTTTAACAATTATGTCACTTTTTTTACAATGGTGTATTTTATATAATGTCGAGATTTGATGTGTGTCAATGTTGTATGGTGACTATGCAAATAGAGTTTTAGACCGTGCCATCCGTTTGATCTCGCCGATGTCCAAAGCTTATGAAGTGTGTCGTGTGTGTGACATGTCTCCAACGTAGAAGTATATTACTGATCTCCTGGTATAATTATTTAATATCAGATTATTGTTTATTATTATTAAATTTCTGTATAATTTTTGTAACACATACCATGCTGTGGTTACCTATAAATGTAAAAACAATGTCCGTATCCACTGTATCTCTCATATTTTGTCATCCGTTCTGATGTTGGTAATCCTTAACTAAATAAATAAATGTAATAAATTCACCTTACCCCTTTACGTTCAGTACAATTCATTCATCCATTCATGAACGCTGGCTGGCTTGCTGCTTTTTGAGAGGAGTGTTGATTATTTTGTGTCTTAAGGTTTCAGTGTATAAACGAAATTAGGTACAATAAAAAATGTAACGGATTTTATATAATTTGCTATATGATGCCGGGAACACACATTGTGGAATGTCAATATCTATTTGCATCACCTTGCTATAAATATTGCTATAATAGGCATCATCTTGTATATTCTACTAAAATTTAGTCTAGGGGTACCTCAGTATACATACATCAGTAGGTACCTGCAAGTACACAATTAAAAGGAACAAGAACTAGCATTTGGTTCAATGTAAATAATGTTTACATTTGCCGTATCTGTACACGTCTTGATTTGTTAACAGTAACGTTTGTTCTGTAGGAAAAATGCAGGTACTTATTCTATTCCACAATGTTGCTGCACCACCGTTGACTTGAACACGATTAGGCAGTAACTGCTAGTATTTATGGTCCTGTAATTGTAATAAAATCTAATAAATACATAATTACATATGACGCACAGGAGCAGTTTTGCTTTTACGTTATCAGTTAAATGTAATATTTAAGATATTATGATTTTGTTGATGTTGTTAATTTGTTTCTCGCGATAAAAAGAAATTCATACTCGTTCGCTAGATGGCGCTATACATATTCCTGAATCACGCTTACGACTGTACGCTGGCGGTTACATAAGTATGTAACAAGAGGTTACTTTCAGTGTGTGTGAAGTTTGCTAATCTATTTTTGTATAGGACCTACTATGAATGTGTGTCCTTATATGTAATCTATGAATACTAATACCATTATCTATAATTGCATAATATATCAAAGAAATATTTTTTCTTTTATGTTAACAGCCGACAAACAAGCAGACGAGCCAACTGATGGTAAGTGGTCACCGTCGCCCATGGACATCAATAAGACCAAAGGTATCACTGATGCGTTGTCGGCCAGGAAATGAGAAGAAGGTAAGAAAGAATGTAACTGGCTCTCATGCCGGTCACTCACATTCGCGCGAATACGCGAACCTACAAGTGTAGGACGACCTTCGGAAATGATTATGCGAAATTTTTGATGCATTCGTGGTTTTCCAAGTTGTGTCGGTTTTTGTCCCACATCAAAGCGCGCGAACTTCGAACATTCGCGTAGTCTCTCACACATTCGTGCGACCAGTTGCGCACACGATTGCATACGTGATAGATGTCTTCATTTTTCGTAGTTTGCAGCGTCTACTATAATAACTATAAACTGAACTACTAATACGTACTTTACTAGTAGTTCCATCCACTCTCTATATTGGAAATGGATGGAGTGTAGGAGGATGCGCAAATAGATTTGCATACTCATATGCGAACCCATTTACTTATCAGCCCCTCACATACGTGCGAACATTCGTACACATTTCAGCGCTTTGCGCGCATGTGAGTGACCGGGGTCAAGCCCCCAACCGAAACACGACGAGTCGTTTGGCGGCTGACTCAAGCAGGAGGGTGGTAGCTAGCCAGGCAGGCTTCACGGAAAGACAATAATACCACTATTAATATTAATTACTAAATAATAATACTGATAATATAATCATTACGGGAAGCTCTACCACCAAGCAGGCAGGCTTGTGTCGACTCTTACGACACCCTTTTCTACCAGCATGGGTTTGGGGGAATATTCTAGGCCGCCCCAATACGGCCGAATTTTCTTGAATTAGTTGTTAGACAACTTAAAACAATCTAAAAATTATTTTCTTATTGATACAGACAGCAATGAAGCTGAACGTTGTCACATCAATATTAATAGGCAATAATATAATATTGTAGTCAATTATTCTTATAATAATTAAACAATTACTCACGGTAAGAATCGGACAATCGTACGAATAGGTGGTGAGTGAAGAATTTTAGTCAAGTAGTACACGTTATTGACATAATGAAATGAAA
The DNA here is from genome assembly GCA_003671415.1 of Megathymus violae. Classification (NCBI taxonomy): domain Eukaryota; kingdom Metazoa; phylum Arthropoda; class Insecta; order Lepidoptera; family Hesperiidae; genus Megathymus; species Megathymus violae. Next base: position 4,304,125 of record PDGT01000025.1, read on the forward strand.
CAATTTGAAAATGTATGATCCACTTATGAATTATTTACTGGAACAATATCGATTATAACATTTTAATTGATCTTCCCCATCTACCTACCGAACTGTGCGAGCGAATAATATATTGCGATATTTTTTATAATAATTACGTGACGGAAATGTACTGACGAATATTGCAATATAACACGGCTCGAGTTGAAGGGACAAGTTCCTTATCGTCGATTCTATTTATATTCAGTTGTTCACGTATGTACGTCTTGTGTGAAAAGTTGTGTCACGCGAGACAAAGATTTTTTGTTTTTTAGTGTAAGCTTTTAGAGCAATTCTTGTACATAGTGTGTAATATGAACAGGACTTTAAAAGTACTAATGTGGACGGACATACCACGATATTGAGTAGCATATTCTATCAAACTACTGTAAACTACGAAATGTAATATCTTCATACTATTGAAGTATCATTAAAATCCAAACTTAAATTGCATATTAATGTACGTATGTTTATTCTTTATTTTAATTTCATATGATCGATATAATAAATTATAATGGATTGATTTCAGGCTGTCATCTGAAATCATAAATGTACTGATACTGCAATATTAACAAAGATTTATTGTTAGGCAATTAACTCTGGTTTATTTATCTTAAAGCCAAACGGTTTAACTTAACTTGTTAAATATTGTATCACCTAAATGTATATATATATATTATTACATTTTTAATTATCAAAATTTAATTATTTAAATTAATTACGGTTTAATTTTATTCGTAAAAATATACCGTTAGAGGCGGCCAGAAGAGTTCGTTATTTATTGCAGTATCAGTTATCGTGTCCTTCAACTAGATGGCGTTGTACAATTCTCTGAATCACGCTTTCGACTGTACGCTGGCGGTTCTATAAATATCGTGCCTCGCAGAAATTTCATTGAGTTATTCCATATAACTAGTGTGAAGTCTGCTAACTTAAGTATTTTTGTATAGGACTCCATGTGCAATGGATGTCCTCCGTCTAGTCAGTGTAACGTTAAGAAGGCCATCGATTTTAAATGTAAACAAGAAATGGTAGTTTTATCTTGTACGAAAACCCGTTGTCTTATGATTATTAAAATTATTCAGTGTAATTTATTATTAGTTATTTTTCATGCATCGCTTAGATCAGGGATTCCCAAAGTGTTCAATAAGTTTTTATAAGTTGCTGCGGCAGTCTGAGGTGTCACTTCATTTTGGAAAAGGGGTCTCTTGCCCAAAATGATTTTTGAATCCCTGGCTTTAGATAAAGCATTTCTTACTTATTATAAGTTAATCCTTGACTGCAAACCCAACGGTGGTAAGTTGTATAGCTACTATTACTGAATTGACTTAATAATATTTTTTTTATTTTACTTTGGGTCTTATCGTACCGACTGACCCGGATAATCACTTGGCTCACAGCACCACCTATTAGATAAGCATGTTACCATAAGCTATGAGTTATTTCATCAAGACAATACAAGACAAGTATAGCCTTGTGTGTTATTATTCGGTGATAAAGATTACAATTATATGATCTTTACAGACTAAACAATAATCATAAATTTTATAATAACATTTAAACAGGTTAGGTTACGTTTTATATGGTTATGTTTATCTGGTTTACGTAGTTATATATTTAACATGTTCGAACTTACCTACGTTTACTTTTTTATTTAATCTACTTTGTATGTATTTTTTTAATTACTTAATTACTTATGATATACTTATTTATTTATTTACTTACATTGCTTAGGACTGACAGTTGGGGATGTAGGATTTTATTGTAAACCTGTCGTTCCGCTACGTATTTTGTAACTCTTCCGCAGTAATATTATACTCATAGTTTCGTTCGGGGGTTTCATTAGCTCTGGCAGCTGTTTTTGCATTTGTTATTTTAAATATAATAGCTCACATCTAAATTTTATAGTGTTGGCAAGTACATATTTTTAAATATGCAATGTGCGTCATGTATGAGAGAACATTTAAAAAGTCAGTAGTTCCCCAGCACATTCAACGGGATGATGGCCGAATCGGGAGATCGAGAGACAAGCGCTACAGTAAAGTTGTTTGCCAGATAATGTTGGTTGTAGTTGAACGGTAACCACACCTTGTACCTGTAGTGGTGACTGTTAGTGATAACAGAATGGCAATTATGTATGATTAACGTAGAGATTGAGAGGCTGGGAGAGATGAGAATGATACCTATCGCCCTCTGCCTCGTCCGTTGTCCATCAGGGGAACATTTTATGCACCAAACGAAAACGATATGATCTAAAAAAACATTTTTTTTTGCCTGTGCTATTACAGCTACCTTATTACATTACATCATCATTCCGCAAAGAATTTACCGATGTTGACAACTGATTGATTGCCTTTTTACGTCCCCATATAGAACCGTAATATCCTTTGCAATGTCATCGATAGTTCAATTTGCTGTTCACAACAAGATGACCAATCTTTAGTGACACGACACAAGTGGTAAAAACTTGGGTTTTTTGCGACGCTTTACCGTGGAAAGGTATTCCATAGATAAACTAAGATAAGGTTGCCAGTGCTAGAAAACTTTAAGAGATTAATACTCTTGCACTAACATTCCCATTGCTAAGGATGGCTTTGACATACTCAATTTAAGTACAGCAACGGCAGCCACTTAATGGCAAAACATTTGATTCATGATGGTAGCATTCGAAAGCGATTTTATAACGCCCTATTAAGAGGATGAGGGAGCCGCTCGGTGTCATTTAGTACTCCGACGGTACTGGTGAGTTCTACATACCAGCCTATGGGTAGGATACGAAAAATACCTTTCATAGCGTTAAAAAATGAAACTCAAAAGAGAGAGGAAGACTCTGTTTCCCTGTCCGTAAGAACGATGCCCAAATCGCTAGACCATCACAACCTTAAAAACCCAAGCTACATTTAGTAAATGTAACAAAGCGAAGGAGGCAATCCTAATCGAAACCGGCAGTGAGTGAATGAACAGACGGCGCTAGATGGCGCGTGACCGAGAGCGGTCGGCCGCGACCGGTCCGGGCGACCTTGTCAAGGCGAGCCGGTCCCCGCGGCCGCTGACGCCGCCGACGTTCCGCGCATTCCGAACGGGAGCCGTTGGCGCTCGGTCGTCGGGTATCTGCGGCAAACGTATTGCTAAATCGTGTTGTCATCTTCTATACTGATATTATAAAGAGGAAAGCTTTGTATTTTTGTATGTTTGTAACGAATAAACTCAAAAACGACTGAACCTATTTTAAAAATTCTTTCAGCACTAGAATGCTACATTACCCTGAGTAACATAGGCTATATTTATTACTAGAAAACATAAGGGATCCTTGCTAAAAATTCACTAACGTGAACCAAGGTGTAAAAATGTAAATAGAGGAATGTAAAAAAATAAGTGCAAGAAAAAAATAAACCCATTGCAAATTACTTGAGTACATAAAACTATAAAAAACAGATTTAATAAAAATGTATATGTTATAAAAAAGAATAAAATTAGGTTGGCAAGTACAAATTTAATATTTAAAGAAAAAAAAGTACATACCCATGTCTTTTATGAAGATAAAATTATAAATATATCTCAAAATATTAAAAAAAAAAGTACACCGGTGCGAAGCCGAGGCGGGCCGCTAGTTTTTTATATACTTCGTAGTCCTTGTACGTTTTTTTTATATAGAATAAGTTAATGCTTGACAACAATCCCACCTAATGGAAAGTGGTGATGAAGTCGAAGATGTTGAACGCACTAACTTATAAGAGCCTATTCACTCTCCTCTTGAAGACTCCCACATTGTGAGAAGGCGGGAACACCGACGCGGACAAGTTATTCCAGTCCTTTGCAGTGCGCACAATGAATGACGACGCAATGCGCGCCGTCCGCACAGGCGGTACGTTCACTACGTACGTCGTCGAGACGTTCAATGGAGAAACGGCGATGGGGGAATTACTTCGAACAATTCCTACGCACACACTCCGAAATGTATCCTATAGAATACCGAGAGACTGGCAATCCTGCGCCTGTGCTTCAAGGCTTCGCATATTGGTTCCGATTAGATCTGGGTCACCAATGAGCCTCTTTTCACGCCTCTCCATCGAGTCCAACGCTGATAAGTGACATTTGTCAGCACCAGCCTAAATGTGACAACATTACTCCACACACGGTCGCACTTGAGCTTTATACAGGGTTAAAAGCTGATTCGGTGTGAAGTACCGCCGCATCTTCGTAAGAATCCCTAGTTTTCTTGCAGCTGCCTTAGTCTTGGATTCGATGAATCGACCAAAATTGGGGTTCGAAGAAACTGCGACTCCCACCAATTGAAGCTGTTCAATGCATTCCAAGGATACATTCTGAAAAATAAGAGCCAAGATGAACGGGCTCGTCTTGACGCTGAACAGACACGCTTGTGTTTTGTGGCGTTGAATCTCACAAAATTGGCATCGCCCCATTCGGACACTGCCCGAAGTGAGAGAATCATGCATTCCACCATGCACATGGCCTCTCTTTCGCACTGTGTTTCGTCCCTACTGGCCCGAGCATTCGGGAGGTATTTCTCCACTACTGTGCTGTCATTTGCATACCCATAGAAATAGAGTAGCGGACAGAACAGATCCCTGAGGTACTCCAGCGTTGGTAGCCATCGATTGTGATGAACACCCGTCGACAACTCGGAAAGATCGTTCGCTCAGAAAGTCCTTTACCCAACCGATAAGGCCACAGGAAATACCATACGCTGAAACCTTGCTTAACAGGCTAGCATGCCAGACCCTGTCAAAAGCTTTTGAAATATTGAGGGAGACGGCGAGCGCGAGCGGATCGTTTTCTCGAGGGCCTCGCCCAATAAGTGAGTGGCATATGCTAGAAGGTCCCCGGTCGACCGGTTTCGGAGAAAACCGTACTATCGGTCGCTGAGAAGATCTTTCAGTTCTAGGTATGCCATGAGACACGAATTCAATAAACGTTCCATAATCTTGCAGAGTATGGAAGTAATTGTAATCGGTCGATAATTACTAGGATCGGCGCACCTGCCTTTTTTAGGCACGGCTTGCAAGTTGATAAGCTTCCAGGATTTGGGTACTATCTCAGTCTTGAGAGAGAAACGGAAAAGACGTGTCAACACAGGAGACAACTCTGGTGCACAGGCCTTTATTACAATCCCTGGAATTCATCAGGACCACTGGCCTTTTTCACGTCTAGACACCTCAAGCTTTTGAAAACCTTCTTGTTCGTTTTGCGGATCTCGGGCATAGAGATGCCGCAGTGAGATATTTGTGGTGGTATGTTGTTTCTAGCTTCTAGACGCGAATTGTCGGCAAACAGAGACGCGAACAAGTCCGCCTTCTCTTTAGCCGTATGAGTCAGGGTGCCATCCGGTTTTACCAGTAGAGGCAGTGTGGGCCGACAAAAGTTAGTTTCAACCGGGCAAGAGACCAAAAAGCTCTACTGCCAGATGGTTGATCAGAGGTTTTAGCGCCGATATGGTGGATGGGGTTGAAATTCACCTGCTGTAATGCCTTTCTGTAGGACTTGGCAGCGAGGTTAAAGGCTTTCTTCTTCGAACTGGTATCCGAAGCTTTGCGGTCACGAGCATCAACCCAAGATAAATACGCCGAATGTTTACGCTTCTCAGCCTGAGCGCATTCGGCGTTAAATCAAGGGCGAGCTTTGCCACCAACGAGGACGTCAGAAAAAGGGATGAAGTAAACACGACAAATCTTCAGAAGGTAAGCAAACCCCTCGCCACGGATAAGATGCAAAGAAATGCCGCATCTCATCCCAATCTGCTGACCTGTAATGCCATACCCGCCGGACTCCATGAGAGTCGTGTTCAGTTCACCAGACAGTGATCAGAGTTACCCAATGGGGACGAGACCTGCACGTTATACCTGTCTGGATCGGTTGTCAGCAGAAGGTCCAGGCAATTGGCTGTGTGACCGTCGACATCAGGCACCCTAGTCGCTTGCTTTACCAGTTGGGAGAGGTCAAGCGACATAGCAAAATTCCACGTTGCTCTGCCAGCATGTTCGGTCCTCTGGTATGGGAATAGCCAGCCCTGATGACACGCATTAAAATCCCCCAGAAAGACCAATTGAGCCGTAGGATGTCGATTAAGGACCTCATCAGCTACCACACTAAGATAGTCAAATAACCGAGTGGTCTTGTAGTCACCGCTGTGCGAACGGTAGACACAAGAATACACAATTTAGTTGATCCCCGTGTCCATCAAAACGCAAAGAGTAGAAAAAATGGGGTCTTCAAGGTGACGGAGACGCCGACAGTAGATATCATTGCGGGCGTACACACATACTCCGGCATGAGGACGTAAGTTGTGCTCTAATTTGTAACCAGGATAGTCAGGAAGAGCAAGTGCGGCCGCGCAGTCTCTAGATGGTGAAGGACTGATGACCCATTTGAGTGCAAGCCACGTATGTTCGTGTAATGCACTTTAAATGAGGGGAAGTGCAGCCGCTGTGGAAACTAACTATTTTTCCTCTTGCTTTTCATTTTTTTTTAATTTTGTTAGGAGTGAAAAATATGGAGAATGGCAGTTAACGAGACGAGGGACGCCCGAACCCCCCCGGAGATTGCCATCAGGTTCCGTCATCTGGTCGCCAACCGGCATGATAGAGCTACCCCGGGAATTTTCGCAGTTAGCGGTGCAGCTTTTCGTGAGTGGCTGTCCCACTACTTGGGCCTCCTACTGTCTGCGGTCGGCCAGCGGTGCACCGTGTTTCGAGTCCCACTAACCTCCAGAGCTAAGCTCCCGACACAATGTTCAGACCCATTCCCCATTCGGCTTCATCAGACATCATGCCGGAACATGAAGAATCGCTTGGCGGCATGGCTTTGTCTGATGGGTGGTAATCAAAGCCGGCGGCCGATGTTATGACCTACCACCGGAGTTGATGCTCGATTTGCATTACCCAGGGGCACGTGTAGGGAATACAGTGATCAAATAACCTCCTACGGACGCGAGCAGTTCATCCCACAAACGTGTATCGCCTACAGTTTTACTGACAGATTAATTCAAAGGTTTAGGACATTAATAAGGAACTAGAAAAGTTATCGTGTCTAAAAATTTTATCGGTTTTCGCGAGCTGCGTCTAAAGCTGTCATTGTTACGAAAAGTCCTCAGTCAGATACTTCTGTGTGACCCTGTGCATTGTTGATGCATTTTAAGATTTGATGCATAAGTAGTAGTTTTAAGTTGGTGGTGCGGGCGGAACACCTAGTTGTTTAAAGTATATATCATACTCGAACAGTGAGTGAGTTTCTGACTGACGTATTATGTGTCTACGTACACGTATTCGAATACTTTTCTTAAATGTGTGATAAAAATAAAAACAGTAGGTTTACGTCTCCCGGTGCGAGTTCAACCGTAAGTTAAAAGAGCCTTAATCGGCGAGGTATGCGGGGTGAGGTTATTACGGCTAATGGTGCTTTACATGGCGTTTGTTATTCTACTAGCGTATAAATATTTTTGTAACTTTTATTCTGAAGTATATGTAACGGTATTAAACACATTCTGAAAAAATACCCCCATGGACATATTTATACAAACGACAACAAAGGGACAATATATTCGATATAAGCTTTTAAAATTTATTAAATAAAATCATTTAATTAAATGAAATTAACATTCTTGAACATAAAAATAGACATATCGGAAAAAAAAAACCCAATTTGAAGGCAGTAAGCTCAGAGCCTTAATTGTAAGGAGTTTTGACGTAAAATAATGAAATTTGAATAAGGTTCTAAATACGTTTTTTTTCTCATAATGGGTGACATATTAAATATTTAGTATTGCCTCCTTTTGTCTTATTACATTGTCAATTAAACTTTGTGGCGTACCTACTGATCAAGCATCAAAAGAGCGACTTCAGAGCAGAAATTATCGCGTTGACTTTTAAGTCTGCGGTAACCCATAAATGAACAGATGGCTGCCGATATAGTAAGCTGCGTAAGAGTCCTGTATAACCCAAAGTACGACCGAGTATCTTTTTAAAGATTTCGACCCCGGTAAGAAACAAATGGTTCAACGTCTTGTGATTTGTTTGTTTAGTTCTCTTAACATTTTGTGTAAGTGGAGCAATATTTTTGGCTCGGTCGTACCTTCTCCCTAGGCTACGGCGCCCGGTAGTTGAAGGCTGCATGGAATAAACATTGCCAAACAATTCTTCAACCCTTGCCAAAATTTCCTGATAAATTATTTTACCGAGAATACGTGTGATATTTTTGTTTTAGACGCACATCGCTGGTTGTTTAGACAAAACTTTTACATTAATTACACTATCCGCACAATGTTTAAGACGAAAACCATAGTTAAATTTTAGATATTGGCAAAGTGTAAATTTCAAAATGACCTCAGACAATTATCTAGTGTTTAATGCAACCAAAGATATTAAATATATAGAGGATTGTAGAGGGAACATTCATATAAAATTTGCTCATCATTAGTGCCATCTGATATAAGACAGTAAAAAAAATATATTTTAATTGTGGGATTTATATTTCAAAACTAAGTTTATCTTTTTATTGTGATCATATTCGCAAAATTGTAATAGAGAACTCGCCATATTTTGTTCGCAATTTAATTATTATTACCGGTGGACGAATTTGATTCGACACAGTAGATGTGGTACAGTTATTCCCCCTGTACGTAACAATGGAATGACAAAGTGTTTGCAATGCCCAGTTCATTACCATGATACTTATGTTTGACTGCAACTAATACGGCGCACCGGGAGTACGTAAACGGAAAAGAGTCTGTTTTAGCGATTAAACAATTGTCTGACAGACCGCGGAACCCTACAACGTTCACACAATACATTCGGCCTCTTATTTATAACTCTGTTAAAAATAACAGCAGCTGTAGTAGTGCAAAAATTGCCAAAAGTTTACGGTCGATCATTTTAATTATGTGGAAATTTTCAGTGCTTACATTTTTTTTCCGTCTTTTGGTATGAAATTTAACTATATTTGTTCGTTGATACATAGCGTGTCGGTGTGGCGAACAGACGACCCATGAACGGTACTGCCGTGTGGGTACTCGTTTGTGATTTAGACCTTCTGAACAATCTGTACAATTTAATTATAATTTATTAATATCGATATTACGTATTCGTAAGTTGGTTTTTATACCTTCTGTTTTGTTTTGGTGAACAATTTCGACCCAGTAGTTTAAGATTTATATATGAGCGGGAAACAAATATGTCACTTTAAGATCTTCTACATTTGATGTGTCACTCGATGTGCTTGGCAAACAATCGTTTTCTAGTTGAATTAACTTAACAAAATTAACAACGTAATTCATAGTTACTTTTTTTTTGCTAAGTAATTGGATCACCTATTCCATATCAAGTTAATATTAATCCGATTTTCATGAGGTGCAAATACATATATTATTTATTACAAAGGGCGACCTTATCGCTTGGTAAGATAACCTTATCGAGGTATGACTGCGGGAAATCCATTGTATACTGGCTTCAACCCATCAGACCGCTAATGTAGTGAACGGATCTCACCGCGCAATTGAGGATGCTTACAATGTACATCTATTAACCTGCTCCGGCGCGGTTTGGTGGACAACTCGAGGTGTGGTAAGTTTTTATGTCACCCGAAGGCCTACGTCGTGAGTTAAAGACTGCTATTTGATAATAACTATTAGGACCGAAGGCTTAACGTTCCCTCCGAAACTCAAAAAGGACATCATGGCCAATGTCTGCCTAGCCCGTAGAAATGTACATTTACAAACAAGAAAAACTATATATTGACGCAAGAAGACCTTCGCGTTCATCGTGAGTTATGAATAACAGATACTTGTTTTTATAATCGTTCTTATAATAATTCTTTCGATTAATAAAATCCCACAAAATGAAGTAATGAGCAGGGTAAAAATAATTATTAACTTTTAGATCGAGATAATTAAATACATGTAGACTGCGATCATGGGGCTGCACAGCGATTCGTCGCAGACATGGTGCGCTGGTGCCGTCTCGAATCGAAGTGTTCGCCCATCCAAGCCAGCCGCCGCGCCACTATCGACACGATGCTCCGCTAGACTGACTTTGACAGCCGCATGTCATTCATGACGTTAAATTTGTCAAAACGCCGTCATAGAAATTACTGTACACTTCATTTTTATATATACCGTCAGTTCAGAGTAACAATGCAGGTTTGATTTTCTTTTTTCGGTTTATTGCGAGCTTTCGCTATTTAAGGTAAGTTTCGTTGTAAAACATTTAAATGTAGCTCCAGGTCACTGCCTTTCTAAGTAGTTCCACAAACACTATGCTTGATCACATGTTAAACATTAATCACTCTATGAAAGACGCAAAAAAACATTCGTATCAGTCCGGTAAATTAGCCAGATTTACTAAGAGATACGGGTACCAGTCCGATAATCAAGTCAGATCAATGTGAAAAAATGGGTGTCAGTTCAATTAACTAAAGTAGATATAAGGGTAGTGAAGAACAAGTAACAGAAATTGACTTTGATTTCGATGCAATGTGAATGTTGCGTCACTTGCAAAATCTAAATTTAGCGTACAAAAAACCTGAAGTATGTGAACTGTGTTTCTCATTTAAATAATATTTTTAGTGTATTCTGAATACAAACAAGTAAAATTTATAAATGCACATGAAGTTTGAGCAGCCAGGTAAAGTGCCGTACGCAAATTGTCCACGTCATTTTGCCCCTAGCGGTAACCCAACCCACTAATGACGAAACCAAAGCCGTAGTATTGTTATTCAGTAAACATTAATTTCATATCCTCAACCCTTCCACGATGGGAGCATTGTAATTAAGATCAAAACGCTTTATAAAAATCATTAATTTACACATTATTATGAAATCATTTTCATCACGTTTTTGTATTAAAAAGTGCACTCCTATATACGACTCCGATATACGAGTATCTCGCTCACTCCGGCGGTGTCACACAAAATATAAGACGAAGTCCTTATTCTGTACGTGACACACATAATAAACACACTCCAGCCTTGTCGGAGCTGCGGGGATTCGAACCATACTGCCACGTATTAAAATACAACGTTGCTTGCAACCGACGGTGCATAAAACGGCATCTGTTCTAGTCTTATGCCGCCGTAATCCGGTTACACCCGGAGAACGGATATCGGCGTTGTTCCGTTGAGAGACGCCTGTACTGTACATGTAGTGTGAGGTCGGAGGGTGTGGATTGAAGCTGTCGGACGCACCAGGGTATATGCCGAGCGTTACAGTGAATCCTCAGCAATCAAATATTTATAGCTATCTCTTTAAATATGTTTTCAAATCTGTTTTATTTTAATGATGAATTATTATATAGTATGTGTTAAATAATAATGGCAATAGGACATAGTTATATTTTGACCTTATCAATGTGGTTGGTCAATATATGTACATAATTATCAATTTGATGTTATATAACATATATTAATTTACCAAACTAGAATTTGTAAATGATAAATCACACGTATGTTACACACCATTAAATTATTGTTATACATATAATAAGAAGTTCCGTTGACTATGGCGCCAATGATACGTAACTGGAACAGGGACACAATCGGTGGCGCTTGGGAAATATACTCGTACTTGTGACGTCACGCTGCTCAATTTTATTTCTACCTAAACACCAGTATTTAATGTATGATTTGAAAGCAACTCTGAAGTTAGTTTTAAACTTACTTCATTCCGGATTGTACACCTTTTATCTAATCATCGATGACCGCGGTCCGGTCGTTTTGATTTAAACGATAGATTGTCATACATTATTATATTCGTGAGTGTGAGTACCAGTGTCATACAGAGATGTTATACAGCCCCGACGATAGCAGATCTAATAGGTACAAGGTCACGTGACAAACTGCTTTTTTATAAAAGTTTATCTATACATATTATATGTACCATAATTTTTTAAATAAGTAAAAATAATTTTGTCAAGCAATGCAGAACAGGGAAGACATTGCAATTGTGCAATCGGAATTTTATGGATACTGAGAAAGTCATTACCAGTTAAAGTTTAAGTAATAAACCCTACATACAATTATGGTTATGATAATTTACTACAAACAAAATTACTACGCGCAGCTGACGTATGAGATTTGATGCACAGCCCCACTAGCGCCGCACCAGAATCACCGCTTGCAATTACAGAATACAGAGTTACGCAGAATTGTTATTTACATTTACATTAACACATAAGAGGGTTACGACCATAGTCTACAACGCTGGCCAAGTGCGTTTTGCATTCGTAAATAAAAGAATTGATATTTTTCGTTGACCAATTTACTTGTTTTTTGGGGATAATTTTACGACATGGATTTTTAATATTTTTTTTCATGGATGTGATCAGTAATGGTAGTAGGTATCGCCATTTTCTTCTTTTCGATACTAAAAAAATAGTGGTGTACCCATGTAATAAACTATTTTATTATATTACAGTGAAAAAATCTGGTAGGTACATAGATTTTTGTAAGTAGTTGTTACTTGTTGCATGTCAGGTGCGTGACATAGACCGGAGTACACTATTTTTAGGAAATGTTGTCCATTGTTTTATCCTCGATGACTGTTCAACGACTGGACCGATTTCAATTAAATTTGGTATGGCGATAACTTATTATTGGGGGTAACACCCGTTGTGATGTTGCCCTGCTGTTGGTATAAAGTGTTTTAAAACATTGTTGAACTCTAACTATTACTATGACGTAACGTTATAATTTTTCATGAATCATTATATGTTTCCAACGCTCCCAAAATGAAACAACATTCAATAAATATCAGTATAGAGCTAGTTCTCAAAATAAATAATTTTAATATTATCGATCACTGTTTACATCCCACTGAACTCATTGGAACGGACTGGTCTACTGACCACGCTAGAATCAGGCGCAACGATGAAGAGCATTCCTACCCTCGTCGTATGCCGTATTATCTGCGCGTTCATTTTGTTTAACAAATGTTATAATATGTTTCAATTTGTATAATAACAATAATGTTATTATAACACTATATAGCAAACTGCCGTCGCTTCGCTTCAGGCAAACTACGCCTTACATTATTTTAAATTAATTTATAACTTTCTATACATGGACGGATTGCGATGAAACAAACTTTAAGTATCGAATGACGCTCACTGCAATGCATTAGTGAAAACGAGAACGAAATCGGTTAAGCCGTTTCTGAGATTAGCGCGAACAAACGCACAGACAAAGAGACAAAAATTCTAACAACTATTGTTTTGGATTCTATTGCGTTAATAAAAGCCTCATAATAATGATTTTCTCATATATCGTTCATGTACAGAAAGCGATCAGTTAGAATTTTATTATTAGTATAGATTAATGTTATTATACAAATTGTTATTATATTTTTTTATTACATTTATAAAATTGAGTGTGTAATCGTTTATTTTTATTTTATTTTTTATTATTACATTGTTATTATACATGTTACATAACATAAAAACGTTTGGTAACGTTCGCCACAATTTGTGGTATAATGTTCACTTGCAAATGTTTGTTAAAGTTTTTGTGCAAGCGTCAAAAATGAATGTTTTGCGTTTTTAAAAATCAATACTTATTTTACACAAAATTGAAAGTAAATATTAATTAGGTAAGAAAATATCTTACTTTGTAGATTTTTTTTTCAGTAAACTATCCCGCTACAGCCGGTTCCCGCGAAATTGGAACGCTGACGATGATGCTCGAGGAAAAGTACTGTTCACCGATGAGTCCGAACTCAGTCTTATGATGAAAGAAATGGTCAACAAATAGTTTATGATAGATTTATAATCGCACTGTCACGTTTAAGTTTGCAGTGCCGAGTATACGCACATTATGGTTAATGTACAATTTGAATGCGACTTCATTATTTAACGTTACATTCGGCCGCTCCATTATTTACCACTACCGACGACCGGGTCCGTGGTAGTGCAGGAAGAGCGCAGTACGTATATGTGAGCTGTACTACGCACTTGTAATTCTGATTAGTAAATTTTAATAAAACGCAGCAGTATTGCAATTAGTGACATTAATTTCGCCGTATTCCGCCCGAGGACGCCCACGTCGCCACGGCTACGTACCACGCGTCCACGCGTCCGCGTGTGTCCTGTCATTAACCGGAGCTGTTCGATGCACTGTCGTATCTGATTAATAACACAGCAATGGTACCGCTCACTTGTTATCCGTACTTTGTGGTATCTCGTTAATTTTAATGTTAATATTCCCTGAAATGACATTAAATTTTTCGAGTACATCCTAAAGTCAACGACAAACTAAGAAACCTAGCTCACAGAAGCGAACACAATCTAATCTAGTGTTCCCGTCTGTGGGCTACATAGAGAACTATTGGATTATTACAATTGAACCATTTTGAATTTACACACGTAACAATACATTCTGAAGCAAACTATTATTTCTGGTAACTAAATAAATAAATTAATGAATAAATAAATGAAATGTGCTGATTGTTTTTCGTAAATGTGTAATTGCGGTGAAGTTAAAAACAGTGGCGCCTCTCGCCGTAGTTATTGGAAACTGTTAGTAAAGCACCAAAGATGACTAGGTAACCGCTGTAACATTCTGCTTTTATGTAGTTTCACCTCCCTGCGCTAGATGGCGTTGTGTGTTGTGTCGCTAATTTATGTGGCGTTTGCAGTCGTACCAAAATGACACTATTGTAATGAACTCTGAATCAAGACAATATTCTCTACAGGTTACGAGTACCTATTCGTATTTCCCAAAATATAAATTATTTATTGGTTCAGTGTAACCGCTTGTTACAGGGTAATGTCAATAGTTAAAGCGGCTGAAACGTAACGCTAAGTAAGTTCTGAATACCGGATAGATATAGAGAAAACGGTGCCTCCAAACGTGCTCCTTCCCGTGTTGATTTTTAGTTAGTGCGTTTGATGAGAGATGTCGCTGCTGAAGTTACATAAAAATACACATACATGTTCTAATATCATCCATTACAATAAATCCTGGATACATATGCAGTTGCAGTTACATCACAGTATTGTATGTTCTAGCTATCAAACGAGCAGGTGGGCCGCCTCATGTTTTTTGAATCGATGACACGTTAATTTTTGACTTTCACTCACTCGGCCGTAAATAACATTCAAGAAATCGTGACAGCTTCGTGGTACGACGACATTAAAATTGTCTAGCCCTCGCCGTCCAACTGTTACGGAGAGTTTGCGGTCAGATTATAAAACGAATACGATTATAAACTAATGTCATCGCGGAATTCGTGACGTAACGTATCGTGAGTACCCGTTACATAATGTGAAACGAATGTTGAACGCGAACACTTATAAAATCGCCACTGTTATACATTGGTACAAAAATTAAAATCAACATTGGAGCAAGCGTCGGTTCACCTACTCTATAAACGTGACGTTAATATATTGAAAAAAAAAAAGAAAAACGTTTAATGCACCGTACAGTGCAGTACAGACATTACGGTTATTATATAAAACAAAATTATTCTTTTTATGAGCGTTATCCACTCGTTGTTGCCCGCGCTGTTGTCAGTAAACAAGAATGCACCAGCATTCTTAATATGTTTTGAGGTTGTTTGTATTGAATATTCATATACGAAGCATTTACTCACAATTTTTTTAATTCCCTATTTTCTCCGTATACATCCAATGAGTGGATTCAGTTCAGACGATTGCCGTTAATGAGTGTTAAATGGTTAAGTTGTGAATATGTATGACTATAGCCATTTGCCATAAAGGTTGTAGCAAAACAACTATATTCTTCCCTACACGAGTAGTACGTACATACACTACAGCACCAGGGCTATTTAAAAAAAATCGATGTAAAGTTTCATTTATTTTTTGTATTAACTAATTTAATTGGTAGGTGTAGCTATATTAACGATTTTCAAATTAAGGTTTGCTTGTAAGTATTATATTATCTTACGTTTGCGTCATTATTTTTCTCATATTATTTTCAATATAATATTGAAATTCACTTAACTAGATTTATATAATAAAAGAGGTATACAAATGAATAAGATACATATGATTTAAAATCTAAAATCAATTCCGGGTACTCATATAAGTCAAATCAATATTTCAACTTACAAGTTCAAGAAAACAGCAGCCTAAATGTATGAGATGATACGTTGTTCCATCTTTTATAATGTTTTAGAGTATTCCATCATTTCTTGATCATCTAAGCATTAATAAAAAATTTAATTCATCTTTCTGTTCTTTCACCTATTTCTTTCAGGCAGGCGACTCGCGTACAGCATGATCAATGGTTTCATTCTTTCTTCAAAATTTCCTTTCGATCCACTTCTTTCACGCAGACGTCTCGCGTACTGCATGATCAGGATAGTGTTCTCAAATATTCATAGAATGATTATTACATGTAAAAAAAATTAATACTTATATAACTTTCAAATTCATTCCCTTTTAAGATCACACAACATTTACTTAACAAGGCACAAAATTTTTCTTCAGTGCGTTAGATGTTATTTCTATTATATTTTTATATATTTATTAAAAAATACCAGCCACATAAATTTGTACCACTACATGGACTGGTATTAACAAGACAAAAAGAGAAGCCACAATATTTAATTTAATTTGGCCGGGTGCCCGGCGGCGAGGAGCGAGGGGTGCGCGGCGCTCGCATGTATATTTTTACGTGCGCGCACGCATATAGAGTTCATTCATTCCCATTCGGTTCCGTGCTACAATTAGATTGACCGCGAGTACTAACAATGGCGGCTTGATACGATGCGCGGGCGCGGGCGGACGGTGACCTCCGTGCCGAATGTGGAAAGATATTGAACAATGACATAGTTTGGATTTTTTGTTTTCTTGTCTGCAACTGCGTTACACTTATGTGTCAGTTTTGAGAGTCGCTGATAATTTTAATATTATACTTGAAATGTTGTGGATTACCTATTCCTTTATTAGTTATCCTTAGAATCAGAAATAAACACGCAGATTTGGAGCTGTATATTGCCACCCATTGCATTGTGCACTGGTTCTGAAAGTGGTAACTAGCGTCGATCGGGGTTCCCGGCAGCCATTTTACAAAAATGCGCTATACATATCAATATTGGTATGAATTCGTGAAGGAAGACGACACGCGGTCTGATGTCTGCGATCAACCTACGCGTGGTTTAACATTGTACTATTCGCCTATGCATAAATAAACTCTCTTGGCAACCGCTTTCGAGTGATGTGACCAAGAGCTAATAGCATGTTAAATGTAAGATTATTTCACCCGTTCTAAAACTAATGTTACATGACGAATAACGAATTTCGTTTTTGAATGTATGGATTTCGTCTTGTGTCGATTTCGTTTCGTTCAGCATTCTCCACGTTATCGTTAAAAGGGTTATGAAAATAGCAAATTGTGTGTTTCGTTGTGAGGGCCGAGTTAGAATCCCGAGTGAGCAGAGATGGCTACTCGTATCGAGAACGTAGCGTAATATATGTAGTGTTACGAAGTTTTTAGAAGCACAGTCGATAAATTTGTTTATGTGGTTTTTAGCTGATAAAAATAATATTTGTAACAATAAAATGTTTATTAGCAGAAATTAAAATGTTCAAAAGTTACAAATACATAGTACAAAAACATTTTTTTTTTACATAGAATAAGTTAACGCTTGCCAACAATCGCACCTGATGGTAAGTGGTGATGAAGTCTACGATGGTGAGCGCGCTCACTTACAAGAGCCTATTTATGATGTTACTGTATACCAGTTTTCTCTGTGCTTCGTGGGAGAATAAAACTAGAAATTGCTAACTTATAAAGTTTGAATTAGGAACACTTCAGTGGGTAAGTAATAGGTATTTATGCAACTGTTGTATAATTATTAAATACACGAATGTGTGTTTATAACACGAGGCGACGCGGAGTGTGATAATAGTATCACATGAGTGTTTTAATACCTAATTATCAACAGTTGCATACAAGACTTTATCTCTCCCATGCTTTAAATCCTCTATGAAAGATTCTGAAACAGTTAGCTTACTGCTAACATTAAAACAGCCAGTCTTAGTAACCTAATATCATCCATTACTGAGTATATACAAATAAACTAAGTATAAATGTAAGAATTATTTATTATAGTAGTAATTATCGTTTCGTATAGTAACATATTTTTGTAACACTTTTGCTAATTTTTTTGTAAACAAAACAATAAAAATATCTAAGAAAAATGGCGAAGATTCGAATAACCTACTTTTTTTTTACGGCTCACGGCGTTCTGGTAGTGAAACGCACGTGAATGACAATGTTCATTTTTTTAAAATTCATAGAGATACCACACATCGAGCAGTACGAATGTGGCTGTCTGTTGAGTAAACCCTTTGCACAGAAGGGATCGAAAAGAAACAAAGGAGTGTTATTATGTAATTCAGTACAACATTATTGGTTATTATGTCATTGGGTGTTTTAATGTTGGCAGTAAGCTAACTGTTTCAGAATCTTTTATAGAAGATTTAAAGCATGGGAGTAGATAAACTTGTTTATGCAACAAAGATGCCCTTTTTGGATGGATAGTAATTGTTTAATCGATACATATATAAGTAACAAAGCAGTTCTTTTGCGTTATAGTTACAGTTCATCCGCCGCCTGGTTGTGGCGGTCTCCTGTAGATTCTCACGGGCGCGATGTCATCTGACTTCTCGAGCTACGCTTCATTAGTTCCATCTCGCTTGTCAGAGCGGACGACCTCTCCGACGATAAATTATAGCCGCTCAATGTTTTTTCATCTTTATCGTTGCTATTCGTTTTACGCAATTTATATAGAGTCTATTTACTTACAGAAAAACTTGTGATAGTAGTTAAATGTTAAATGGAAAGTCAAATAATAAAATAATTGTTGTGGCTCAGTTTACCTTTTGGCATAATTGTGATGATGATATTATTATGTAATCCAAGGGAGATCCGCGTATTACTTGCACTTGAATACTGCAATCGAAGCTATTTAAAAACAATTATCGCTTGGTTCTAGACGGAGGATGGTAGCGAGCCATGTAAAAAGCCCTTCCACTATGTATGATTAATGACGTAATTAAACTAGGTGGTGTAAGGATGGGCATGATTGAATTGAATATAATTAATACGCCCAGTGACCAAAAAATTGTGCCGGTTTCCGGAGTTGTTCAAATTAGGAACACTTTTATTTAAAGCAATAAAAATAAGCTACAAAAATCATTTTTTTTTTTTTAAATTGACAGTTGCGGCCGGAACAAATCCATTTCCGTGCATACAAAGTAACGTCAATTTCGAGTTCTACCCGTAATATAAGTTTCAACTTAAATCGGTTCAGTTACAATTTCACCAGACCATGGAACCAATCAATATAATACGAGGATGGGTCTCCTCGGATGTCAACAAAGAAGTGTTGTCATGTTCACGATTCGTTAAACATGAATATAAATATTAAATGTAGGTTAATATACTTATGAGTAGATATATACTACGTCACTGTATTCCAATATTTCATGCTTTCACGTCTTAAATGTTGTAGGTATCGTATCTCTATACAAACCTTTAAATATATTTACAATTTATTTTGTAAATAATTTGTATAAAATATATTTTTTAAGTCAGAGCCAATCCAATTATATCATTCGTCTGCATATTTTTAAATATCTATTATATAACAGATACCTTTTTTATTCATACACTCAAGTTCAAATGTTTTTTCCTATACTAGTTAAGGATGACACTTGATATTAATACAGTTTTTTATATTTTTTTTATATTATAAAACATCACCGATTTATTGTGAAAATCTCCGATTTTTTTTTAAGTTTTCTAAAAGGTGCTTCAGCATTTAAGAGAAGTAACGGCCTAAGCAACTCCTCAGCACATCTTGTAAAATAACATATGGCAATTACAAAGTAATTTTAATCAGCGGAGAATCGCTTAAGGGCCTGTTATTTTAAGGCGTCCTTGTCATTTATATGTTCAGCTATACCATAATAATCTTTATCTACACGATGTGCGTTGACTCATAATTTAAAAGTTCTAATACGTAAATTACGTATCAACTTTGGAATCTTATTGTAAAAACGAACACCGAGCCCCATAAAAAGCCGCCGAACCTTTTGAAGGCGATAAGAAGACGTAATCTGATTTGGCTTATTTCTTGTTTCACGATTGTATGGCCGTTTGCCGTACTGATGGTATACTATAATTAGATCTTCATAACTTCACTGGAAGACCGATGCGATGCAGTACTTATTTATAGTATATTCTGATTTCTGTACGCATCACGTATTCGGTCTGTGAGCGACGTTGCAACCGACGCTAAATGTATTAGACTATGATGTATTGTGTCGTGTAGGCATCTGTCAGGGTGGGACAACTGTGGTTGAATGTACCATCCGAGGAAGTGCCCACTGCGATATCCAAGAATGCTTCCATTGTTATTAATCTTGTAGGTAAATTAAATATTACCGAGGATGGAGTTTCTGTGATAAATAGGTTTTTGCTTCATTTCCTTCTCCGTTACAGTATTAGTTTAAAATCATTCGTTACGGTTTTTTATTATAACGTTTTTGTTTTGAAATATCATAAATCATAATAGTACGCTGTAAGATATAATGCTGTCGTAGAGACTGGATTTTGCATATATCTTTGCCCACAATGCTATACTTACCTTTGACGACATTGTCGTGAATTCTCAGATATGCATGTTTTGTCCCAAGTTTTTCTTTCCTGAAAGAAAGTAACTTAGAAATGTGCATTAACTTGTAATGTCTCCAGTGTGCAGGCTTTTAATCTACCCTAGTAGATGTCATCTCGAAGTTATGGACTTTATTTTATTTTTATTTTGTTGCAAGTATTATTAAAAGTTCATCCGGCCGTAGCTCCAGAGGATTCTCTGTGTAATTTATAATTTAATTTTCAGAATCAATTTATTAATTCGTTTCGAGATGGTTTTCTAACTTCATCAAGTAGCTGCATTCAATTTTGATAGGGCTTAATCTAGTGGATGAGACAGATAAATGTCTGTGCCTTCAGCGAGTGGGCGGTAAACCTCGGGATTAGACTATGGCGGAGAAATACTACATAGGCTGTTCGAGGAAAAACGCGGGGCTTCTTATATTTCATCTAAATGTACTGGCGCCATTTGGCTGTTCGTGCGTAAAAATGTGCTCTTAAAACGCTACCTTCTATTGCAAATGGCACATTAAAGCGTTTGGTGCGTGAGGTAATTTATAACGTAGGAAATCAATTCACCGAACGTTCTTTTTATTGTCTTTATTGATATATGGTTGGTTGCCATTATTGTGAAACAAGGGTGCGTCTTGACACTTCCTTTGTTATTGAACGCATGTAGCTATTCCAGTGATCACTGAACTCAAAAATAAACTGAATAGACTGTACTTTACCATTTGACTATGTGACAGGTACGAACGATGCGCCACCATCTTTCATCAACAAAATTTTCGTCTACTTACTTTGCCTCTATCTGTTTGTAAGTCTTTGTTCTGCTTCAAAGCCAAGTCCATTGATCGTTCCTTAGATAAATGCAATCAGGGCTAACTTAACGTGAACGAATTAAGGTATAAAATGTACTCGTATCTTATGTATTATAATGGAGATCAGTGTGCAGAAGTGAGTTAAACGCGAACTGGACTCAACCAGGGGTGTGGCGCCCGCCGGCGGCCTCTCGGCAGCTATTCAATTAACAATCGTTCCGCTTGTTGGGTCGGCGGCTCGGCGGTTCGGGGCTCGTTTGTTATATGTGGGTTGTAGGCCAGCGGTCCGCGGTCCATTATATTCTGTGAAGGTCCATTATGTTATGCGTCCCATCAATAAGGTTCGTATGGAAATAAATCCAATCTATTTATTCATTTATTTAAATTGTCTCATTTACAAAATTACATGTTATGCAAATTAATAATAATTAATGTGTTAAAGTTAAGTGTCACACAACTTTAATTATGAGCACATCGAACTTTGTAATAAAGTATATACTGACTGCGTGTATGTATGTGCGTGTGTGTGTGGTACTCATGAATAAGGTTGCTAAACAAAAAGTGGTGCGTGGCCCGAGTAATGGACACAACCGATGCTGTAATTGAACACTCGGGGACTTGTTTTGCTTGTAGTTATTGTTAAAACAGTTAATTCCCACGGAATCGTTACTCTGCTCGACTCACCCATTCATCCGCCCGCGAAGATGTCTTACCGTGACGCTATGTAGATATCAAAACGTTGGTATCTTCAAATTTTGAATGTTTGCATCATCGTACCTTGTTATGTACCTTGCTGTCCCGATTTCCAAGTTGGTTAATTATTTTCTCCTCGCCAGTAAAATTCCGACTCGATACTGTTAACATCAATACACTTCTACTTAGATACGCTGGTTTCACGAAATATTATATGTAACTAACTATTCAGGTAGCGTGACGATGTAACAATAATTACATTTCAAAAAAGTGCGTCGCCCCTATCATAATTACCTTCATCCCCAATATTGCTAATCTACCACACTTTCATAGATGGCGGCACGGTCTTCCATATTCAGCCACCATGTAATAGATGGTGTCACGAAAAGTTGCGAAGAATTATATAATAAATAGATATTAAAAGTGTACAACTCTTAATAGAAAATAAAATATCACTATAATTTTTAATACTAATTGACTCTCATATGGCATATCATCTACAAGGAAGATCCCTACATAAAAAGGTATTGTTTGGTGAATTCGCGCTTATCAATATTTCACGCAGTTTTAGTACCTACCTACACCTACCTTGACTTACCATCAAGAAGGAGGAATGTTTATTTTTGCTGAAAGACTATTCACGATTTCATTTCGTTTTTATTTTCACTTTATTGTATTTTGACAATAATATAAATTTATTATCGCATCACGTTCTGTGGGATTCCGGTAGATTGTTTAATTCCGTTCTTTTGAACTCGTCTGGCTCTTGATTGCGATGGTTAACAAACATTTAAATTAAATATAGCTAATTGTACGATATTGTTGTTTTACAAAATGTGATATACAAATTTCTTTAATTTTAGTTTAACTAAGTTTAATTATGATGTACGGTTTCGACAATTAAAAGAAATGTGTCGCTGTATTTAACGAAATGAAGAATACTAATTGTCCCAAATATAAACTATATTCATATTAGTGTATTTAGGGCTGTATTGTTTTCCCGGCGTGACGTAATTGCAGAGTTGTGTTTTTGAATTAACAACCCATATACCCCAACTGGGACTTTATCAAACCCTTAAATCTAATCCAGCCCCCCTACTCGTCAAGTACCTTGCTGAATAACGAACGAGGCTAAGAGGAATATGAATGAAAATTAAAATAGTTTTTATTTCTCAAAAAATACAGTGTAGTTTCTTCTGTAGGGGCATTCTTTTAAGTAAGTATTGTTTAAATAATAATAAATGATAAAAAAAATTATATATAGTGAATGTGTGTGTGTGTGTGTGTGTGTGTGTGTGTGTGTGCTAGTGTCTGAGAGTTGATTCAATTAATGTAATAGTGTGTAACACATTCTTAATTATTATTATAAAATTAAGTAACAATTTCTAACAAAGCTTCAGTTTCTGCATAGTTTATTGTCAAAAGCCAAGTTGTTACTACTTGTTTAAGGTGATGAAGATTCATCTTAATAATGTTTAATATTAATATCCTGTTTACTTTGTTGTATATAAACTCGTGGACAAAATTAGAGGAACGCAAAAAAAAGGTTTAATATCTCGTGTTATAATTATCGTGCGTACTGGCCACATACATTAATATACTATATGAAAATAAAAAAGTTTTGAAATGTTCTTTTTCGAATTTCATTTGTTTTTTTGTCATTATTGCGTAATATTACGTTCTTTCGTACTGCGAAAAAATTTGCCAACTTTGAATTTGAATGAAAATTTTGTTTTTTTTTTTTAAATTTTTGCCTTGGCTTCCTTATTTATCGTGTAAAGTGTAAATTGTTACTGCTAATAAACTGAAAATGCCAGAACTAAACGCCACTCAAGTTGCCAGGGCTGTTACTTTAATTGAAACTGGGCACACCTACAAACATGTGGCCCAAACGTTACAAGTATCCAAATCTGTGGTACACCGAGTTGTCAAGAGGTATCGGCAGACCGGACGATATACGAGACTCGCAGGACAGGGTCGTAAACGGAAAACTATGGCGAGAGATGACCGTTTCCTTGTTAACCGGGTGCTCAGGAACAGGACTTTAACTTCTTCTGAGGTAAGAACGGAGCTCCAAGAAGTTCGAGGGGTTACAGTAAGCACAAAAACTGTGAGAAGAAGACTGAAATCGGCCGGAATAAAATCACATGTGCCTGCCAGAGGCCCCCTTCTTACAACATGCCATCGAGTAGCTAGACTTAATTTTGCTCGCAATCACGAAAATTGGAATGACGAAGCTTGGAGTCAGGTTCTATTCACTGATGAATCCAGATTTTGCCTGAAACCAGATGATGGAAGGGTGAAAGTGTGGAGACGCTCGGGAGAGTGTTATGCTCAGTGCAACATCATTGGAAAAGAGGCATATGGTGGAGGGTCAGTTTATGGTATGGGGAGGTATTTGTATGGGGACACGTACGGAACTGCAAGTCATTGAAAATAGATCATTAACAACAGTACGATATGTAACTGAGATTTTGGAACAAGTTGTAGTGCCATTTGCCCCTTTCATAGGAGACGGATTTGTTTTTATGCATGATAATGCACGACCCCATACTGCGGCCGTGGTTGTTGAATACCTTTGAGACCTTGAAATCAACACTATGGGGTGGCCAGCGCGCTCACCCGACTTAAACCCCATAGAGCATGTCTGGGACAAGCTTGGAAAACAAATAAAGAAAAGAATTCCTGTCCCCGCTAATTTGAGAGATCTCAAAAACGCAAAGAAGAAGAAGAATGAACAAGAAGAATGGACCGCCATCCCTCAAGATTTTATTGATAACTTGATTAGAAGTATGCCAAGAAGACTGGAAGCAGTTCGAAGAGCTAGAGGGGGCAACACTAAGTACTGATTACAGCCCACATTATAGCCTTTTTAAGCATTTATGAATAAAAAAAAATTTAATGTTAAGTATAAAAATGTTTCTTTCCTGTAAATTTTTCTTTTTTTCTGAATTTCGTGAATTTTTATCCTTTAACTTTGTTATTTCGACTTTCGCATTTTTAAAATAACGAAAAATAAGCAAAATACAAATTACTATACTTAATTGTCACAAATTTCCATGATATTTTGTTTTACACGCACTTTTTTTTGCGTTCCTCTAATTTTGTCCATGAGTGTATATGCGGATTGTCTAATGTATTGATGTTTAGGTAAGTGTGTTTTGCACTAGCAGCTTTAATTCTTATTTTTCTTTTATATAAGTATTTAAATCTATGTTTATTTTATGTTTTTTTTAAAGAAAATATAAAATATACATTTATTCACACTTTAAAGATAGATATATGTATAGTATAATTTATCTGTAGGAAATCTGTGATGTTTACTATACATAACTTTTGTAATATAGGACGTGGTAAGCCATCCATTAATCGCCTAGATAGATCTCATCCTCTTTGTATAATCAAACCGTATATCGTGTGGCCGTATTTTAATGTAATGTAATGGCATCCACTCTTCTTATTTGACCGGCCACGTATCGGTGATACCTTTACCGGGCGGAAATAAATGGGCGGCGGGGACCATTTTCTATAAGAAGACCAACCTGTCGACTATTTTTTAATTATTTGTTGAATAAAATAGCCGCACTGGATGTCGTTTTCTATCGTATACCTGCAGTTGCAGTCGGCGTGTCGGAAACGTTATTTAATGAAACGAGAGCCGGTCTCATTGTACCGCTGGCTACTGTTAACTGAAATCCTTTTCCTTCTTATTCTTGCATTATAAGAAACTCAAACATGCCAATGACAGTTTCAAACTTTAGTCGGTATATATGTTGTTCGTAAACCATCTTAGATTAACAATTGTGTGTTGTATGACACGGAATGCACTGTGCACGACTGTGGTGGGGGTAAACTTAGTAAAACAACACTACTCTGAATATTTTTTGCGAATGATCGTTCTATCTTGTAACAGTACCTCGAAGAACTTTCTTTTAATCGGTTTATCGAGTGGACCGTATTGTGAAGAGCCGGTAGGGTATAAACTTCGATGTAACTTTACATGTTAGGATATACGACCAAAGTTTTTTCGCATACAATCTCGCGCCTATAGTTGTACAAGATCTGCTTACAAGTACAGGTGTTCAACGAAATATAATAATTAATGTGCTATGGTGGTATTACGGTGCCAACTGTTTTTTTTTTCTACTCAATAGTCATCTAGTCATTACTATTGTGTTAGTTAATAAATATCGTATTTATATTGCACAATTGAGACGTAACAATGAACCAAGGCGCGAGAGCAAACTTTTATCGGTTACATGAACATCTGTCGCAGCCGGAAATTGAATTCAAGACCCTACTCGAGGTCTTGACCCTTCGGCTGTTAAGTTCGCTACCAACTGATCAACACGGGGGTCAATGATGTCGATTCTATTCTGTCGACCCTGCAATACTAATTGCTAAGTAAATGCATTAAAATTTAACCGGTCGATACAATATAATTGGATCCCGTCAGGCGACTTGTTTACATGGTTTTCGTTTCTATCGGTTTATTCCATGTCCAGTATCGTGGGTACATTGAGGGATTATGAGTCTTTTATTTTGTATGATTTAAACATTTATTTAAAGTCCATTTGTCGTTTACTTATTTGGAAACCAATATCACTTACTAAAATAATATTTCAGTAATTCAAATTCATGATTGTTGTACAATTATATTATATTATATATATTGGTATATATATACTAAAACTGCGTGAAATATTCATATGCCCGAATTTGATGTAGGGTTCTTTAATTTTGTCATGGATTTCTTTCCATATTTATCGATAAAAAAGTTAACATTTACACTGAAGGCACTCGCCAACTCACAGTCGCGCGAACGTTATTATTATGTATAGCCTATTTTTATTGTAGCCCAGTTATTATTTTATATATTGTGCAAATTTATTAACAAGTTAATTTTCATTGTTCAGTGTAGACGGCGGTGCAGATAATTTGTGCCGTAAGGTAGCTCACCGCTCTCTGCCCATCTCCATAGCCGTGAGCCAAGATAGCAAATGTAATTAGAGTCCGCCAGAACGAGATGGCTATCGGGCCTTGATCTCTGGAAAAAACCACTCTCTTCAACAAAAGTTTATTCTGATAATTTCTGTGAAAATTCACAGATAAGACCGGGGAACCGGAGATGGAGAAAGAATAATTGGCGGATAAATTTTCGCTACGTACCTAATGTAAATTATGAAATGATTAATAATTTTTTTGTGTTAGGCAGTGGTTTTTGCGTCGGAATTGACTTGATTTGGACAAAATAATAATAGTACTACGGTTAAATCGCCACTTACTATTCACATGTAATACACATATAATAAATGGCGTGGGCAAAATTCATAATGTGTCCTTGGAATACACCGACCGCCTCCAGTTATAAGGAGTAGAAGTTTCTTCAAATGCTAACTTCGGGTAGGATTCATAGTGTCCAAGGCTAAAACAGTTGCGAGGAAGCTAGACGTCCTAGAGGAGGTGCGACCATACTTTTACACCGGAAAAACTTTATATCATACAAAAAACATAGGTCGGGCCGCGTGTGGATTATCGCTGTCACATCTAGGCTGGTGTTGTGCAGGCACCTGCCAATAAGATTCAATGGAGAGCCGTGCAGAAAGGATTATTGGTGACCAAGAATTTGTTGAGACCAACCCTCGAGAGCTGAACAACGGGCGCAGAGTAGTCGACCTTTCGGTGTTATACAGGATGGTTTTTGGAGAATCTGCACAGGAACTACACGGTCCGATTCCCTCATTCATTTCATTTCCACTATTGAACGACTGTGTGCACTATCTATCCATTTTTATCCATTTTTTGTCGTTAACATCCCTCCCTCACCGGCGACGTCTTTTGCTTCGGTATTTGTAATGCTTACCGCAAAGGATTGGAATGGTTTGTTTGCATCAGTGTTTCCATCCTATTACGGTGTGATCTGCTTACTGCAAGGCAACAGTGAATGTCTCATCTAAGGGTACATCATCATTTACAGTCACGTAAGATTGTAATCGAAAACTGGCAGGGATAAAAAAAAGATAACACAGGTAAATAATTTTGACAGGTGACTTACACCGAACACACGTGACTCGGGGGAATTTTATATTCAAAGCTGAAAAGTTTTGATAACGACACATCAGTAACTATCTATATGATTTAACTGATATAACTGAATATACTCCTATTCAGTTATATCACTGTATGAACATCTTCGAAGGGCTCCGATCCTTCATTTAACTACGGAACCTAAATTAAAATTGACCAACTTTTGACGAATTATTCTTCTTGTATATATTTCTTTTATTCTAGCCACAACCTAGAAAGTCCTTAGCTGCAATAGAAAGCTGGCTGGCACTCAAGACGAGCTCGCAATGCGGAGCGGGGCTCGCGGTAAAAATGGCATTTGTGTTATCTGTATAATGAAGCGGCGTGAAATAGGAAATGTAATTACTCGGCCCCCGGGGCCGGGGCCGCGCAGCGGGCTACGTGAGTAAAGGAACAGGACAGAGAGGAAGATCATTTTTGTAGCAAACAGACGTGCTGTGTGTGTCGGTGTAAGTTTAAAGTGATATCAATTTTTAACAGACTTCAAAAAAAGGAAGAGGTTCAATTTTTGTGTGCATGTATTTAAATTTTTTATATGTATAACTCCGTTGTTTATGTACCAATTTTAATGACTCTTTTTTGAAATTAGTCCCCCTTAGATATGGTAAGAATCTGATAATGAGCTCTGAAGATAAAGTTGTTGATTGCTATTTTGTTTAAGGTTCGGTACGGACTTCAAACGTTTCAGTGTGTAGTGAATATAATAATACCTTATTTTAGATAATTAGAGATTTTTTGTAATTTTTCTTTTAGTAGTCGGTTTATTGATTTTAAAATGACTTTATCTCTCAAATAAACTCGAATAAACGAAACTGAGTTGTATTGCCTCGATTGTAACTTTGAATCGGCATCTAGATCGTTATTCAAATGTTATGGCTTCACAGTAGAGATTGGAGGCGTGGCGGTAATGTCGTTCCGGTTGTAATATTACTAGAACTTCAATACTATACGCTGCGGCTACGTGTGCTTAATACTCACCGGTGCGTACTCGGCGCGCCGGCAAAGTATGGTGTAATTTTCTTTTACCAAATACAACCCTCGGTCACGGCGTCCAGATAATGTTAATGCGCTCTCTAACTCTCTGTAGGGTTTCTTTACTCAGATGACGGAGCTACGTGGAATCGTTGATGCTTGTGCCCTACATTATAAATTAACGAGGGGAAGGATTCTGAAGTGGCATTATTGTTTTATAATTCAGCCGCATAGCAATTAGCATACAAAATTATAAGCATTTTAACTATGGTGTATTTAATTAAGCCGTAATAATGAAGTGCATACGCACCATGCGCATGTATATTTAATACAAAAGCGATAGCCGGGTAGTTTGAAAAAAGTACTATTTGCGGATTTTAAAGTCACGTTCGTAGTGAAATTTACCTCACTCCTCAGAGAGCCATTTAAAAAGAGACTTCTCCGCTTCCTTTTCTGTTGGCAAAACATTAATGAAGCAATCAGTGGTAGTTTAGTGGTTCGAACGGCAGTCTCCTGCACGGGAGACTTGAGTTTGAATTCTACATGCACTAAGTCCCAATTTTTCAAATTATGTGCGTATAAGGAAAACATCGTGAGAAAACCTGCATATATGAGAGTTCTCTATAATGTCTCAAAGGTGTGTTAAGCCTGCCAACCTGCATTTGGCCACCGTGGCGATCTATGGCTTTGATGCCTCCCCATGTAAGAGTAGGTCTGCGCTAAGCAATGAGAAAATTATGTTTTGTTATGATGTTTAAGCTTTAGTGAGGCCATTTACTATCTGGTCGCCCCTCTAACCAATTATCGGGCATCACTTGCAAGCTAATGTCATGAGGAGGGAGCGCACGTGTACCGATGATTAATGTATTTGTTGATTTGAAAATAATAAACGGACATACGTCACATGGATATTCACCACTCGGACCTCGCGGGCTACCGGTGCCGGATGCATCTCTTTCTACCCTACAGTCGCAACAGTCCAGTTAAACCTCGGTCACAAATGAATCGTTGGTCACATTTCAGTGGTCGTTTACTTATTCTCAAAGTAAATCTGCAAATAATTGCACTCAATATACTTTGTGATAACAGAAAGCCGGTAATAAAATAGTGAACATAGTGAATGCTCATTATGACATACCCAAATTATTTCACACGTTCTTATTAAAACCCTACAGTTGAAGGTATCTCATATCGGCCAAGAAATATCTCTCGCGAATATTATATTGGACGTCTGCTGTTCTCCTGCCAGGGATCTCAGCGGACTTGTGATGCGTCTTGCGCGCCGACTCTGATCGACTCTGGAAAATTACACCGTTGTTTGGAAAATATTAAGCTTAATACGTTAAGTTTGTAAGTCTTTCATAAGCATATATTAGGTTACGGCTGTAGTTATTGTATGAAACGGGTTATTAGGTCGTTATATAAATAACAGTAAACAAACACACAAAATAAGATTAAGGTTTACATTAATTTTGAAAATTATATTTTAATCTGTAAGGTTGTAATATTCGGTATTGTGTTTAACTATACTGACAACAAATAAGTTCATCTGTTGAAGTCACCGATGTTACTGGGGGGAATGAATCGACGAAGCACCAGAGCCATTGCCAATAGATCCTGACCTCGCATCGCACGCGCCAGGTGGGAATCTATACATCCCCCAAATCGCCAGGTTACGCCACCTACGATGAATTTTGACTATTTCGTCTGCGACGTCAAAGAGCCGACACCAGTATTATTACCAACTAACAGTTATATTAGGGACCGAAAGAAACGTTTGTCTGTGAAACATGTTGTTGTGAATATATAAACACAATAGTTCAAACATGCAACAACTACAATACATATACATATATACAGGCAGAGAGAACGATTTAGTCATAATAATGACAACCTATTCTAATAACTTTTATATTATTTTGACTGATAATGAATTACATTAGATACATAACCTGTCGTTAACGTTCTTGTTCGATATTAAAGTCGCTAGTTCAATTTAGTTAACAAGGACCTTTAATTAATCGGACTGTCCTATCGGCTTATAAAAGAAAACTACTGGGCCCAATCGGTACGTTTCCTGCCAGCACAAGTTATATTTTCGTGTTTATATATCGTTTCAATTAATTACTGTGACAAAGTGTAAGTTCACTGAAATATCTTTGTAAGTCTTTGCTTTGACTGGAATTTTTATTGTCTATGTGCAGCCGCGTTCATGTGTGTACAGACAACAAATAGAACTACGGTTCGGCAATGGTATGTGTAGGTATTTATATACGGTTACAGGCCATAGAAGTATAAAGTATGTTATATATGAACTTTCTAACATGTATATGTGTATTACAAATGGGTGTTTGTATATATATAAATTATGTCGGGTGACTCGAACGTCGAGTTTGTACTTGCTCGTCAATAACTACCGTACAATAGAAAGAAAATCAGTTGAGGAGATGCCTATAGCTAAAGATTTTTTTATACTAACATAATAACTATTATATACTGTAATAAATAACTGTTATGCACAAAATAGTATGTATAATAATAATATTTATTATAATCGCATTAATATATAGATACTATGTTTTGTAAACTTTTAAACCGTTTCCAGTATTACTATGTTTCATGATTTGGTATATTAAATAAGACGTAAACAGTAATCAGTGGATCAATTTTAAATTAATTCATTAAGTAACATGATAATTATTATGGGTACTGAACCATTTGTTGGACATATTCTGACTTTATACTTCGTGTTATCACATTACCTTCGAAGAACTTCCATTATAAAGCAGATCTACATGACACTGAATCGCAGTTTCCGCTACGATTTCAACAAAATCCTCGTTAGATAAAAAACAAACGCATTAGGGTGACGTCACTCAATGTCGGCGGGACTTAGTCGCAGTGCTACGCTTGAGCTACGAGCCGTAGATTCGTAGCGTAGTGTCTACGGTCGCGCCGAGAGTGTCGGGCGAACGCTACGATCGTACTACGCTTGTTTTACGCGAACTTTTTACCCGGTGACTTGTGACGTAGTTCCGAATTCGGTGTTGTGTATTTTGTTAAATTCATAATTTCATTTAACATATTTAGTTGTTGTGATATTGGTGATATTGCGATCTAATTTGAATAATTTTTGTTACAAATCAGTTGGTAGTGATAAATTAAAAACGGCTAATTAATCTCGCCGTGGTTCGAATAATTGGGTCGCCGAGTAATCGTGAACACCCGTTACAATCAAATGTTTGATTAATGAGGACAATATATGTAAATCATAGTGTCCCAATAAATTCTCAGTTTTAAATTTGTAGACGCAATTCATTACAACGATTTAATTAAATTTACGAGTGCATAAATTCTATTGTAGTCTTGGGTTGTATGAAAGAAATGGTTAAAAAAACAATGATCATAAGATATTTCGCTCGAAAGCTTTTCGGCTAATTAACCAGCACCGATAGTGGTGTTAACTAGTGGTATTGAAGACATCTATTCAGTATGGGCGAGGGTGTATCTCCGGGGGTTTTCTTCGCGTCAGGCCCCAACGGCAAGGGGGTGAGGTTGTCGGCGCGAGGGGTGCAAACTCTGCAGACGTTCCTCCGCGAGCACGGCGCGGACTGCGTCAGGCAGTTCATGCAGGTCGGTCGTATGCACGCACGCACTCAACAGTCTCACAGTAGCACACACACATGTCGGTACCTAATATGCAGGATGTGTCTAGTGTAGTAGACGCAGATGTATTTGAAGTTTTGTGTTATTTTGTATTGTGCTCCCTTAAATTAATGTTTATCTATATATATCTATCCATATAAACGTTATAAAATTCTAACTGATCGCTTTCTGTATAAGAACGATATATGAGAAAAAACATTATTAGGGGCCTTTATTAACGCAATAGAATCCAAAACAATAGTTGTTAGAATTTTTGTCCTTTTGTCTGTGCGTTTGTTCACGCTAATCTCAGAAACGGCTTAACCGATTTCGTTCTGATTTTCACTAATGTATTGCAGTGAGCGTCACTTAATATTTAAAGTTTGTTTCATCGCAATCCGTCCATAAATAGAAAGTTATAAATTAATTTAACATAATGTAAGGCGTAGGTTTCCCGAAGCGAAGCGAGGGCAGTTTGCTGATATTAAATATGGATATATTTATACGAACATACATACCTATTAAAAGAGGGAGGAGCCGTTGGATTCAGTGAGCGCAGGACCGGTCGAAGTGTCAATATTCAGCTGTACACTTCAAAAGGACTGAAGATACAAATGAAACATCTTTATGTGTCACATAAACAAATATGTGGCTCGGCGGCAGAACAATCCAGAGTACATTCGCTCGCAGACCAAGCGATCACCGACTCGGTTACGGGGTCGTGGGCGTGTTGCTTTTAAAAAAAGGTATATAATTATGTGCACATGCCGCGTGCAACGGATGCCCACAATATGTCATTAACATTTCTGTTCCGTTGACGTCACGTCGGGCGGGCGGTGTTACCACTTGATTAATTAGGGGGCGACTTGTAAAAAACACATCGCTGAATCTGCAGTCGGATCCGGGTTCAAGTCTGACAAATCCCATAAGTATTAAAGAGTAAAGAACCGTGTCAAGTATGAACTGACCTCGCATGTGATGGGGTGCCATGTTGTATATATATCTAAGTGTATTTTTAATTATTTTGGGTAAGCGGTTATTAGAAGTCATTTTGGGTCTGGTTTTCTTTCCTCAGATATCTAACATCTTTTAAACGCATTTCAAAATATATTCGCGCCCCTCCCTCGTCTGTAACGTCACGATACGGTCGACGTTTGAATGTGCACAAGTTATGTACTCTTTCCGACCGTTCCGTTCCGTGTACAGGCGACAGGCGAATACACAGATAGTGAGGCGAGTGGCGTTTCGAACAAGAGGAAATCTTAATTTTATTATTATTATTGGGAAAGATTAAAAACGATCAGTGTGTAAATTGATCAACCTGACATGTTGTTTATTACAATTTCGATGTTACTGGGAAACACTTTAAAAAGGAATTGCTGTCGAATTCATGCCGATATAAGTTCGAATAGAAATCATGAAATACACTATTCATGTCAGTCGAACTGAACTGCAGTTCATGAAGCGTATCATTTCACGCTTTAGTAAAAATGTTTGGAGAGCGAATGTGTCTAATATTTTGTGCAGCTTTTGAAATTATCTATTTTATCTCGCAATAATAATTATTTTAACATTATTACATCTATATACTATAATACCTTATTAAGTAAAAAAGGTCTACGTCACACTCATGTCCGCCGTAGTTATACCGTATAATGTTATAGGTTATTTTGTGGTTTCTCCAATAGCTAAGCCCTACGATATGCAACGAGCCTTTTAAATGGGTTATGTCCATCCATTCTGTCAACGTTTACCAGAATCAAATTTTAAGAAACAATCAGAGCGTTTCCTTAAGTAACTTATTATTTTAACAAAAATCCTAAGGGCGTTGTTTTGTCATGTAAAAATACAGCCGACAAAAATATTCTCAGAGTACGACTTCCCTTCCCCCGGACAGATGGTAGATCATGAGATCAGACGCCGAAGCGTTCGACCGCGACGTGAATTTACGTGATATACCGTTATGCATGTGACGTACGTTTATCGCACAGCTCTGGGAAAATTAAACCTATTTTCAGATATATACAAAAATAGTTCTGCTGGAAAACTCCTAATAACACTCGCCAGGCCGTCGGCGGATAGATTTGAATATGATTCAATTCAGTTTATAAATATTGATTTATTAATATGTTGATTACAGTGGGACACAACCAAATGTCATACGCGTATTAAGGAAATTTGTATTAGATATTATATAATTTTGTTATACATTAAGATCATTAGTAGGATTAATAGTCGTTGTACATTACCAGGTTGTACTGGACAAAATTTGGACAAAAACAATGACAGAAGCAAAATCGTTAACACGTTCTCATGGGCTATATAAATGGGTTAATAGCAAGAACAGTTATCAATAGATTAAAGTTACACACACACATGTACATAGTTCAATATTTAACTACAAGAATACTAAATTTAAATGTGGTGCAGCTTGCAACAGGAGCTTTAAAAAAATCAACCGAGCGAGCAAAAAGTTATGTATTTAAATTTTGTGTATTCTCTTTATTTCTCAAAACAACTTTAATGTTACACAATAAACACAATTTGTGTGTGTGTAATGAACACAGTAATGCAATTACAAGTTAGTTAGTAAGCCCGATTGGCTCCCGACAGTAAAAAAGAAAGCGGCGGCTTTAATGTATCTAATCATCATAAAAGAGGCGTTTTAGCGGCGGGGGAGGGGGAGGGGCGAGGGTAGCGCTCGCGATCAACTTAGGAGTTGAGAGGACTTGTGTATGGGCCTTGTGAAGGTTGTTTGAACGTGTCCAGACAGCTTGTACCAGTGTGACCCAGTTTATGGTGAAACGTCCTTTATTATATTTACAGCTACAGTCAGCTCACTATAAATGTATTAACTAAGCTTTAACTGTAAAAATGTATACCTTCGTTCGGTGGAGAGGCTCTAAAATGAATATGAAGTGAATTACATGGAATTATCTTCGCAGATACATTTTTAGTTTTATATAAAGAAAATCACTGATGCATATAGACATGGACAAGAAGTAACGTGCAAAAAGACCACAACTTTATACTATACGACGAGATTAATTTAATTTGATTTGTTAACAATAGTGGTGTAATCTTGGCGCAAAAAGAAATAACCTGAGAAATTTTCACATTTTCAACCGAGCAAATCAAATATAACATATTGGAACAGGGAAAGGCGCACTAAATGGTTTCATTGGAAAACTTTAAAATCCAATTGTGAAACTTAAAATGAAAACTGTCTATTTATTAGCCGTGAGTTGAATCCTGAAATTTTAATTAAAACGCAACTGTAGCCGCGAGCTAAACGAGATACGTGATAGGCTACATTTCTGCGAATGAGATAAAACATCCCCCGAGATCGCGCTAGGGCGAGCGAAGACCGTATGAATGATTTGATTAGTTTTTGTAAACATTTGGGCCGGAAAGGAAACCCTTTGAGAAGATTAAGTTGCGGGATCACGAGCAGGCATTCAGCGATCGTTTTATTGCTATAAAAAATTGTAACAGATTGCGAGTGTGGAGTACAGGAGGTTCGCGTATTCTGAACTTACTTGTTTCCATCGATGATTTGTGATCGATCAAGCCCGACGGAGCTACAAGCGGTCCAGTACTCCTTGGCAGTTTAATTTCAAATACATATAATTATCGTTTCTTATATCGAAGATCCGATAAAATATACACTATTATAAACTTCATCTTCGCTGCGTTGCCGCAACTCGACTTTGACGCATCGCTTTTAATATAGGTCGCAGGATCGAGAGCTTAACATGAAGTAAACATTATTTATATTAAGTCGGGGAGAAAGTCTTTTCGCATTTTTTATGAAAATTAAAAACATTTTTTAATAAAGTTTTTTTTTTATTTATCTAAAGTATATAAGTACCATTTTTTTCGATAACTTTTTGCCAACTTGTGGGTAGGGACATGATCCCATTACTATAGAATTTCTGGGGTTTCTGATCAAAAAACTGCGTCAAGTAGTTTTGGCAGTCCTCACGTGATGTTAACCTAACACTGCCTAAAGAATTCTGAAGAGACCGAAACAGGTAGAAATCTGAAGGTGCAAGATCCGGGCTACACGGTGGATGCATCATCATTTCCCAACCAGTTCTCTTAGTTTTTCCTGAGTCGTCAAAGATGTGTGAGGTCTAGCCTTATCATGATGAAAAGTCACACCCCTTCTATTGACTAATTCCGGCCGCTTTCTCTCAACT
Source organism: Megathymus violae (assembly GCA_003671415.1). Lineage (NCBI taxonomy): Eukaryota > Metazoa > Arthropoda > Insecta > Lepidoptera > Hesperiidae > Megathymus > Megathymus violae. The sequence continues at coordinate 4,341,188 of PDGT01000025.1, forward strand.
TCTTGCTTTAGTCTTATCAGTTGTTCGCAGTAGAGTTCAGAATCAATGGTCCTGCCTGGCGGTAACAGCTCATAATGAATGATGCCCTTCCAATCCCACCATACACACAGCAACACCTTGTTGCGAGTTAATCCGAGTTTCGCCACAGTCTGTGAAGCCTGACCGGCCTATGACCACGACCTTTTTCGCACGTTCTTGTCGTACGTGATCCACTTTTCATCACCAGTTAACAGCTTCTTCAAAAATGGTTCGGTTTCATTACGTTGTAATAAAGAATCGCAAATGAGGACACGGTTCATGAGGTTTCTTTCAGTGAGTTCGTGTGACACCCAAATATCGAGTTTTTTGTGTACCCAGCTTTGCCCAAATGCGTCAAAACTATTTTGTGATCAATTTCCAGTTCTTTAGCTACGTCGTAACTGATATGCCGATCTTGCTGAACTTTTTCAAAAATGGCACCCAATTTATCCGTGACAGAGCGACCAGAGCGACATGCATCTGTGACATTATAATTTCCGGATTGAAAACGCTTAAACCAATTTTGTGCTACTCTCACAGACACTGTACTAAGTCCATAAAAACCACAAATTTTTTTCGCGGCCCGCGTTGCATTTTTGCCTTTTTTGTAGTAAAACTAAAACGCAGCGAATTTCTTCATTACACTCACTCATCTTGGCAGTAAGCAAAATAAATGAAAATCACACATTTTCCAAATTTGAATTAGAAATTATCTTCTTTAAAATTTAAACTTTTTAATGATACCAAAACCTGCCAGATGCAAATGGTATAGTCAAAGAGATTTTATTACAAGTTCGTACATACTACAATGCGAAAATACTTCTCCCCGACCTATTTGTATACATTTTCCGATCAGACTCCATGTAGATAATGGCTGTAATATATGTGTATGTATGTAAAGTGTTAGAGAGAATATTTACTGTAATCTTTGTGATCTTGTTGTCTGCTGTCAAATTCATCGATGCTGTAGCCATGTTCTGAAAACTTGACACACACACATACAATTTATAAATTATTAGTAACCTGTACGAAAATGTTGGATATTCTGGCCGAGCTCACAAAAGTAATTGCTTAAATTGTCGCTCATCTAAATAATTAAAAATAACGTGAAATTGCTAAATATATATTTATGCCGTTTTCTTATGACTACAAATCTTATTTCATTGGACCACTATAATTTTCAGTTTTGAAGAATATTAACGCACGGAGAAAATTAATTAAAATGTATGTTTTCTCAATGTATGAATTTAATTCAAATTAGTGAACTTATCCCGCGATATCTTGGGAAAGGAACGGAGCACGATAAAAAGATATTTTGCGCAAAATATCCATAAACTTATTATTATCATACCGCAAAATGTAATAAAAGTTTTATATGAATTCAGTTGGGTTTTGACTGTATTGCGCGGAAATGTTCGTAGAAGCGAAGACACAATAATGTTTTGATGTAGCTTTATTATATTTATTGCGCAGTGGATGTGGGTGTACCAGTTCACTTTCTAGATTCCAGCGCTGTAGGGATTCCACGTTTCTCCGAATGCCGTGTAAGTTTTGAAAGGTGTTTCTAGAAAAATACGATTATACTCACATCTTTCTAATTTCTGTGCTACTTGCGACTTCGATATATATTCTTAATATCACACACATACAACGTATCGCTGTTCGTTAGAGACAAACTTTAATAATTTTTCATGTTTTGTACTGACATTTCAGAAAAAAAAATTCTGATTCTCCATTTCCTTACCACAGTCGGTCTACTGGCCGATAGAGATGAAATTAAACTAACAGAGAATTTTTTTAGCGAATGCTAAAATAATGATCGTGACAAAATTAAAAAAATATATATCGAATGCCTCTTCTATGTCATACACATTCTCATCAGACATTTTGGACAAAAGGCTGACACTGAATCCAAGCTAACCTGCCTAACTTATGGTGCACTCTAGTGAACAACGGGCAAAGGTAAAAACGCCAGGTACCTTGGTATGCCAGTCCACGACACCAATCGTGGAGCTGATGCAGCCAGAGTAGCTGCCGCTATGGCACACGCACAATAAGTGAAATGATTGTTACCTGTTTTAATACCGGTGTATAGTGTGTGTAGTGAGCCAATTAACTTTACTTTTATTAGGGCCGTGAATGGGCGATGATGACGACATACTAATGGGTTGCCCGTCAACTCGTCTTGTCAGCTATTGACATAAACAAAATAACGTATCGTACGGTATGGTTTAATTAACAGGTACCTGGCAATTATTATTGAGAATTTGCAGTTAATACCTTTTGATTTTAAAAGTCCTACGAAAGATTTCAACTTCAAGCTTTGCATAACAAATTAGATAGATCCTGATAGAATATTCATACGTCATAGATACTGAAAACTGGTTCAGTCCCCTGATCCCAGCTTGCAGCGATTCGCATTCAAATCACCCAATTAAAGTAGAAATAAAATATTCTTTCTCTGATTTCTCTGATCTAGATTCTCTGTTCGATTTTTTGAATATCGTTTAAATGTAAAAGGTTAAATACAAATACTCTTTCTGATATATATGTGGTGTTATTTAAAAAACGAACAGTCTAAGCTCGTCTGTCTATTAATTTGAAGATAACTTTTGATTGATTATTTAACATTTACGTAATTTTTCTTTGACTATAGGTGCTTGATTTATTTACAGAATCAAATCGAAAGGTTGCACGAGGAGGCTAACAGCAAGGCCGAAACATTCCTTTTTAACTTAACTCGATAACGTTCGAAGTTCTTGACAAGAAAATACCTCCACAGACAGAAGGATACGAGTTGTGATGAGGGCTTCCTGTTTCATTTCATTTGAAATATCGAATCTCAATGAACTTAGCGTTTTATATTAAATATGTCTTTTATTATAACGGTATTAATATTTGTGTATATAAGTTAGGGCGTTTCGTTTTACCGAGCACGGCACGCGCCCGTGACGCGTCCCGCTGCCGGTTGAAGCCGCACGGCCGCGGTGACGCCCCCGCGCACGTTACGGAAGAGTGAAACGTCGTCGAGGCTCAATACCGTACTACCGCTCGAATGGAATGCTTGTAACGATTATTAATACGTTTCCGTGTTTGAACTTCGATCAAATGGAGTAATTTGTTTTCATTCTTATAATGCTCGAAGTGCCCCCGGTTTCCAGCGTTCACAAGAGATACTTACGGTGCATATATACAATGATCTCTCACTAGTACCGTTCATTATTGTGCTTCCGAGGGCACGTTAACCGTAGTTGAACGTGGTCATTATGGGAAAATAGATCGACACGGGTCTAATGCTAGCTTGTGTTATTACCATAGTTGAAATTATTGTCAACTGTGTGAATTTCATTATGCATTATATTATTATCTACGAACATAACTGCAATATTTTTACAATGTTGTTAAAGATTTGAGCGAAAAGTGAAAGTTTGAAAAAAGTCGATACGAAAATCTTGATAACATTCTAATTACCCGCAAAATTTTGTCTTTATAAATGAACTAGCGGTCCGCCCCGACTTCGCACGGGTGTACTTTAGCAAAAGTTTCCGCAGCGTATGCGATGAAAGAAATTTTTGAGCAATTTTTTTTACATCAGTTCACGTCACTCAAGTTTTAGCGAGGATCCCTTATTTTTTTTCTCTAGTAATAAATATAGCCTCTGTTACTCAGAGATAACGTGGCATTCTAATATTGAAAGAATATTTAAAAGCGTTCCTCTTTATAACATTACTAGTATGGACAACGATTGATATTATTCTGTAGTCACAAAACGACGGCGTCCACTACACGACCGTTGCCGTGGCTATTGTACACAGTGACATTAAACGTCACGTGACATCTGTTGGCATGTTTTATAAGGCCACAGCACTATCAATATTGTTACGCGTCGTGGGACACACACAAACACGCGGTGTGTTATTTTTTCATGAATGTTTTTGCCATATCTGTATTTATTTACATGTAACTGAATCTATTGTATTTTGCGTCAGTAATCGGTTACTACAATTGTTATTTGTATTGAATAGCGACAAGGTTATGAAGTGCACGCCTAATTTCATCCACTCAGGTACGTTCACTGTCCAAAATAACGGTACCCTATCCTCCTGAATAAGTATTCACATCAATGTTTGTAAAATCCGTTTCATTCGGTCATTCAGTGCTATTGGGTGAAATCTGATATTATAGCAAACATCTTTTTTTTATTCTAAATATGTGTATATTTGTAGACGCGAATGAAAGAGCACAAAAGTGGATCTTCACAGAATCTTATATATGTCAGTTTGAGCGCGACCCTGACCAGCACCACCAGTTAGATGACATATGTACATAATAACAGCGTCTTTTTTAAGTTTAAACATGTCAGGGGTGGAGTGATTGTTATTTTTATCCAAATCATTCTCCTTTGGTTTTATTATTCAAGATTCTAAGCTTCTGTTTGTTTGTATCGACAAATGTATGTTTTTATATCAGCCAGCTCCTTATATTCCATACCCAAATAATAAAAAAAATATTGTTAATTCGAAATAATATTATGGCTGTATTAGAGATATATTATGAACGAAACAAGGCTTAAAAATGAATTATTGTTCTTTTGTTCAAGAGAACATCAGTGAAAAACACATATGCAGTCAAGTAGTAAGATTCATGTAATTAAACACCGAGTTTATATTCCTTTTACTACGTTATTTTAAAATACGTGTACATAAAATATTGTTACGAAGCTTCTCGAAGTCGGCAGGCTTACGAAGTTTCTAGAAGGGTGGCCGACCGTTACGGTGAGGCAAACAATAGAGGCAATAAAAGAGAAACCCAGGTAGTAATAAAAACTACCTGGGTCACTCCAGGCCAATCTGGCCCGTATGCCTCAGGCAAAAGGGGCGAGATTAGCATAAATGAGGGCCGAAATGGGATTGTTTACCTGACCCGCTATTGTTATGTCGATTTCCGGGAATTCCTGTTGTTGTTGTTTACTTCAACGAAGGGCGTGGAAGGATCTGGAAGCCCGGAAATCGATATAAATAGCGGGCAGGGTCGGCCACAAGGCATTCGGTCTCTGGATACGAAGTGAAGAGTTCTCTCCCTACGAAGTGAATACCTGCGATCTACGAGTTAACTGTGATTGTAAAGTGTGTGCGAAGTAAAATAAAGTCTCTGCGGAACTATTGTGGCATTTTTTCGAGCCTACGGATTCTGACACGTAACAATATATTCATATAATCATATATAGAATTTGGTTTTGCTGACCTTCTTCGTATTTCACAACAAATAATATTATCTCTCATTTATTTCACAAAATACACAACACAGACACGCCACACAATAAAGTCCCGTATCTGAATATTATAGTACCCCGCGCGGTTCGTAGCTACACGGTAAAAGTTTTATTTTACTACTCGAGTTAGTTTATCTGACGTACCATCCGCGCTACGATTTGATTTCATTGATTATGAATTTTAATATGTAAAATAGAAATAAAAGAATTAATAAGTTTTTGCCTGACTCTTTCTTTCACTGTGGCCTATTATAGTGCATAGAGATACTGGTATCTTTGTTTGTTTGCTTCGATGATTTAAATCTTATTAATTAACTGATTTTTATACTTTTAATAGAGCCACCGAAGAGCGAGGCTTCTTAATAAAACCATTTACAATGCTTAATACTGACCTCCCTGTTGTGTAACTGAATCAGTAAATTGATATAAATACTGTTCTTTACTTTTCCACAACATATACGGTACCAATCTAATAGGAACAGTCGTATTAGTATTCTGTGTAGTCCGTTATATATTGTGTCCGTTATATAGGACAGTCTCTTTGAATCCAATTAAATGAAATTAAATACAAGTTGTGGTGATCATTGCTGTTGCGGATGGATATTGTGCTTGTTCAAACTGACTATATACAATTTGTACGTTACGAATGTTACTAATGCTACTTACGAATTTTTAAAAATAATTGAGCAATAAACGTTTTATGTTCATCGAATGCCATTATTTGAATTCACTTTTCCATATTTTTTTCGAATTCCAAATCTTTGGGAAGATTGTTTTTCGAAAACAATCAGTTGTTCTACAGAATTGATCCCTAGAAAACTGTTTAGCTTTTTCTTCTTTCTTGTGTCATGTCAATAAGTGGACTGGTGTTATTTTGTGGTATAGGGATATCCATACATCCTTAGGCCCAAACCAGCCTCCCCTGCCCATGGTGCCAACGGGGGTCTCATTTCCATATTGGCTAGTATCGCGTTGGTGATTTAGTTTTACGTCCATGGACCCCGATAACCACTTACCATCTCGTTTACGGCTATTTACATAACAAAAGATTAACCACTTGGTTTAAAGTAGATTAGGTTATTACTCACAATTCTACGTAGCATTGTGAAAATTGTCCACGAAGCTCTCACAAGTGCACTCGGACGTGGCAATTGTACGAACACAGAATTTGATTTGAATTGAATTGAGGAGGAAACGAAAAGTAAGGACAGTCTGCTGTTTAGAATTCTTCACGGGCTCCAAAGTTCGGTTGAGCGACTTTGGGCCCATTCCGGACAACTCGTTGTTTCCCAACTCATATATTCTGCAAATTCTCGGGCACTTAAGCTCTTTTGACAAAGTGTTTGGAAAAGTTGTTTGATGTTTACATTTTATTTATCTGCATTTTTGTTATTTTTGGTTTATTTTAGTAAATTTGATAGAAAAACAAGTTATTTTTTTATCGATATAGAAGTAGCTAATGAGCCCACCTGTTTTTAAGTGACTACTGAAACCCACGAACGTCTAAACCATACTCGATGTCACGGATCTGTTGATCTACAGTGCTATTTGAGAGACAGGTTACACAATCATCAGATTTCAGACCAATATACATTCTACTGGCGAAGATAAAAGTCGAAAATGTTAAAATCTTTGAAGTCACATAGTTAAGCCATCTCTTTGAGAAAGACGTAAGTGGCAAATCCATAATTTACAGCATTCCATGCCAAATTTATGTTGTTTCATTCCCCTGATTTAACTATATACTTCTCCAATTTTACATGTGCCTCATACGTTAGCTGGGTGCACTGCGTTGGTCACGGATATGGTGTAACTGTACTGTTTTATACATTTTATAGACTATATGAAATCGTTCAACATCAATTTGGAATGTGACCAGGGCTCCTTATTGATTAATATTTTTTTTGTTACAGGTACATTTCAAGGTTGTTACCAGTACCTCGGAGAAATGCGTAATTATTATACGTACAGGTAACAAAAAAAAACCGTAAAATAACATGGAAACAACAGAGTACAATTTTATAGTGTTACCGTAACATCAAATAGTGTAAGATGACATTCGCACATCGATATAACTTAACAGTCTAGACTGCAACTCTACATAAATACCTCTATTGAAACCACAATCAATAATTCCATTTGAAGTTGGGCTCGAGGAACGCTTTGTTAAATCTTATAAATTACACTCTTACATAAGCATGAATGTGACGGGGGCAGCTGGGGAACACATTGTTATAAACAGACAAAACCTGAAACTTTACTTTTATCCGTCACACAACTGTTTCACCCAGCCGGGGGTCGATGGTTCATTATCTCAACGAACGATTCTTCATTCGTCAATGACAAATTCATACAAAATATTAAAATATTAAAATTAAAATTAAAATATAGTATATTTCAATAATATAATTTAAAGCACCACCTCACAAACAAATTTCCACTCAAAAGAAACCCTGCCTTTATATTCAGAAACCGCAACAAATCTCACCAAACAAATTTGAATAATATTATTGGTACTTGATAATGTGCTACGCAATTGATTAGATACTTGTATATACTTATAAACTCTAGTAGTTGACTTCGTCCAACTCATTATCATTTAACTTTGCACCTTAGCTATAATTTTTACTTATATTCTCGTAGCCGTGGTACTGGAACACCGACAGTTGCGTGCGTTCAGTCGTACGTGCATTCTGAACTTTTTGTACTCATATTATACCAGCACCGAATACTTATACGGTATTTCTTCGGAAATGTATTATTCTTATTGTGTTTTTCAGAAACTCTAACAGTCTTGATGTAAGTCGTTTTCACGAAGTTAACTGTAATGATTGCACAGTAAAACAATTTTAAAAACAAGATATTTGAAGATTTAAAATTAAACGTGATACCAAAAACTGAGAATGACTATAGCTTAGATTATAATGATACAATGTTGTGGAAAATGAACTTAATGATTTTATTTGGCTATTTAATAAAGAAAAGTAGTAAAAAACCAATCTAATTTAAAAATCTTTGAGAAAATCTTTCATATTTTATAATAAACTCTAAAATTTGACGTATAGATAAAAGCTTTTTTATATTATTTTTTATTTTATTTTTTAAGCGTATAGATAAAAGATAAAAAAATATTTGCATAATTTATGAAATATCAAAACTTGCACATCCACAATCGTAATCTTTAAGGAATCGGGATGTCATATTAGAGTGTGTTTTAAGCAAGCAAAAAATATTAATATGATTTCAAAAACTTAGACAATTACTTATTTACTTATTGCAATTACTTGGTAATCAATAAAAACAGTGAAAATCATTATCCAAGTCTACGAACATAATTTTATAATCTCAGTAGTTTATCAATAATTCATCAATTCTTCAATTAAATTAAGAAATTTACTGTCAAAATCAACATGAAATTTAATTCATATGTAACTTTTATAAGTTATCACCTCCAGCCGGTTGACTTGGATGAGAATTTATTTGTAACATCAAGCAAAACGTTAAAAATAATCTTGATCTTTTGTTTTTTAAAGTCCGGTTTTATATTTCCAAGTGGAACAACGAAATCCCTAACTGTCGAATCACAATCAATCACCCTCCTATTATTATTGTATCCCAAATGTTTACCATGAGTACGCACTTCACCGACATCATACAAGAAACAACTCGCCTTTCTCATTGTAATTTTAGTTATAAACTTATTCCATACAACTTTATGCACCAAAAAGGTTCCTTTGAATGGTTTCAATACCTGAGGAATCTTTCTTCTTGTTTTATTTATTCTTCTGTAACTCGTTTTAAAACAATATTATCTAATCTTAAACTAATGATTTCATAAAATTATTCAAAATTTTCAGCATCTGAACTAAAATTAACCATCTGGTCAGCTGTTCTTTTTACTGCAGCGCCGACGCCATCAGGTGCACCTTTTCCATGCCCAGCTTCTGAGTAGTTGGCTTTTATTTCTGTATTGTGAAGATGGAGAATCAGATAGAAAATGAACTGTATCCACGAATGGATTGAGTTTCATGACTTCGTCAAGAACAGGGTCTGTATGAACCCAAATGGATGCAGCGTCATGTCGAAGGCAAGAATTAAGGGTATACATAGATTAAAAAAGAACATACCTGTCCAGTTTTAAAAGTATGCGTATAAATCACAACTGTGAAGTAAAATTTGTTGTCTATTTCCCCCGAAATGGAAAGATTGAACTTCTTCGGTGTATTTCAAATTATAATTTTCTCTAAAATCGACATGAATAAGGGCTCCGCAAATGATCAAATTTGTTTTGAGTGATTTAATAACTTTATATTGATTCACGATGTTATATGTATGTTCCAAATATTTTGGGAGTTCTGCTTCAAATTCAAAATAACTTCCAACGGTTTCATCTACCTTCTGTTTATCCGTCAGAATTTGTTTTTCTTAATTCGATTTTCCGAAACTACTTCTTTCTTAACTCTTTCCATTCAAAAAATGTCAATTCATTCTCATTATTAAATTCTTTGTGAAAAGTTAGTTGTCTGTAAAGTCGGTTTACGGACGATAATTTTACGTAATAACGTCATACGTCGTTATTGATGAAAAATTGCATACTTTTATGAATTAAATTGAATTATTATTACTGAATTATCATTATTTTGTATAATACAAAGAAGTATTTAATAGAAAATTACAATTTTTTCGATAAATTAACATTTATTTGCATTCGTTAATTCAAATATTTTTTTACTTTAATTATACAGATTAATTACAAGTAACAATGTACTATAAATATAACATATAACAAACAAATAACAATTTATTTACAACTTATATATATATGTGTGATATTTAAGACGCATCGGCCGATAGAGTGGAAGAAAGATAGATGCGTCACAACCCGAACGCTGAGGCCGATCATGCCTTTCTATCGCTTGTTCTGCGCTCTCGCTTGCACACTCGGCTCAGGCGGAACGTGACAATGAGTCATGGTTTTTCGTGCATTCAGCCGTTCATCGATTTATAAGACGTTATCACGTCAAAAAGTTTTTGTGATGTACATGTTCCGCAGATTCTTTGTAAACATTTAATGTTAAATGAATCGCAACATAACGTGCTTAATACGTCTGTCGATTTCTTCTCATTCAATATAGAAGAATTATTCAGGGCGGAGACCAGTAATTCCATATTCGCATGGATAATACACATGCAGGTTTGCCTGTTAGCTTGTTTGTATTGCACCCAGAACAGTCGGTTTTTACAAAAAAATGAGTAATGTAAGTCTATATTTGTGTCATATTTAAATTTTTTGTATAAATCAACCAACGGTGCTGTTAGATATCTTTTATACATTCTTTTTTTATTCCTAGTTATAATTATACTTATAATTCTTTTTTGCCTGCAGAAACCGTGCTATTTCAGTTGTCACAATAAAATGATATTTTATGAATTTTGACTGGATACCTTTGCAAAATGTAGATTTGGATGAATTAAGTAAATTATGTCATCTGAGTTTAGTGTTTAGATTCTGATTATTTAATAAATCTTTATTTGTTGTATTTAAATCGATAAGCTGTAGTTTTCTTTGTAGATTTTTAATTATTTTATGTCGTGACTCATTTTTATTTTATAATGTCTTAATTATAGATAGTAGTATCTTCCTTTTCTTTAGCTCTTTGTATCCGCGTTATCTAATATCACGTTTAGCTGCAGGTCAGTTATGGTTTCGTTCCAAAATATCATGTTCTTGAAGAGCATTATTAAATTCATGAAAGACTTTTTCGACTGGGGCTGCAGCAGTCTGAACGGTTTTTAATGTAACTTTTTTATTAATAAATTATCTATTTTTCTGCCTGTACCTTTTAGAGTTTTCTTTCCATCTTTTTCTTTGTGCTCTTTGTGCACGTGGAATTTTGTCTTTTATTTGGAAAAAATTCTTTTCTTCTTTTCTTTTCAGATATTGAATTCTACGTTTTTCTTTCTTAATAGCAAGCTACTTGGGATCGTTTTTAATTTCATTGTAACGTCCCCTTTTACATAACCACTGTTCTTTAGATTGTGGCATTTTCGTTGCAAAAAATAATGTAATTAAAATCAATTAAGCATTAAAATTTCTTAGTTTGCGGGTGGCATACATTTGCATGATTGTCTGTTAAAATACTAAAAAACGAAATAGTTTGAATCCTAGGGTTCGACACACAAAATTGTATATCGATTTGCATGTTGAATGATGGCGATAAATATTTATCAATTTAGCTTTTTTTTTCTGACGCAATTAGATAAAACCTTGATTCTTTGACTAATTGCATTAAATTTAGTTATTTTGCAATAGAAGTTCATTTTACGTAACAGATTATAATTATAGTCAATATCAAAATCATTACACGAAACGTGTATCATTCTTGTCATTGTCATTGTTGATAACAATGATGTTAGGTACAATGACGAATTGAGAATAACACAAGACTGGACATGTTTCTACGCATAAGAACTGCAATAATTTCACTGAATAAACAGCAACCAGTACTCGTTTTTAAATAACATATAAACAAAAATATTCTGTGCGCAATATTAATTAACATGGGATAAAATACAAATGACATTATTAGTGATAAAATTAGAAGAACTATTAAATTTATTTACAGTTTTTAGACGCGTACGTACTTAATGTCCGTATGGTTTTCATTGACTGAGGGACCCTGACGACGTCGTGAGGGCATATATTTCAGTTACGTTCAAAAATATTATAGTTATTTATAACATCAAACCAATGGTAGTGCGACAAATAATCTATTTCTTGTAACAAAGTTTTGAATTCAAATTTTGAGTTGTGTGTATGAAATATTGAAACATGTTTTTTTATACAACATTCAATATTTTATTATTAATTAATTAGTCGTGTGTTTTGAATTTCTATACCTGAAATAATAAAAAATATACACAAATTTTCTATACACTGGCGTCAGCGAAATACGGAGTATAATGATTTTTGTAATGTTTTCGAAGTATCATTCAGTAAATTAACAGATTTATTTCTATTTAATTTATACTACTTTTAAGGTAGTACAAAACAGAATGAAAACACATATTACTATTATTTTACTATTTCAGAATATCTATTTCATAAATTCAATAAAACGAAGTGTATAGAGTTTGCAATACCAAATGTGCAGAAGGTAGGCAAAATCCTTAAATTAAATAACGAACACTTACTTATTTAACTTATTTACTTTAATATGTAATGTAATGTAAATATTTACGAAGCACTGCGTATGGAACAATCCACAGTTTTTTTAGGTATCACCTTAGATAATAAGCTTCAGTGGGGCGGCCATATATCGGTTCTCGCAAGTAAACTCAGTAGGTCTGTTTACGCTATTAGGAAGATAAGACTAATTACTGATGTAGAGACAGCTAGACTTGTTTATTTTGCCTATTTTCATAGTCTTATGTCTTACGGTATCCTAATGTGGGGTAAATCAGCAGACATTGATTCAATATTTATATTACAGAAAAGAGCAATTAGAGCTATATACAGATTAAAGTCGCGTGAGTCATTAAGAGAAAAATTTAAAGAAATAGGTGTACTGACCGTAGCCAGTCAGTATATATATAGTAATTTAGTATCTATTAAAAAAAATTAAATACGTATAAGCAGAAAAGCGATACACACAATCATCAAACGAGAAATAGGCATAATTTGGTTACATCTGCATTTCGTCTTCAACAGGTTCAGCGTTCCTTTATGGGGCTTGGAGTTCGTTTTTACAATAAGATTACTAAGTCGTTACGCGAGTTGCCCATTGGAACTTTTAAGCGTCGCATTAAAACACAACTTATAGGCAAGGGATATTATAGTATAGATGAGTACATGAATGACAAGGATGCCTGGACAAAATTAGTGTTTAAACCAGTTCTGCACAGGTTTAAACTTTTGTAATTACCATATGTTATTTAAAAGATGTGCTGAGGAGTTTCTTTCGCCGTTTCTTCTCCTCATTGTTAAAGCACCTTTTAGAAACGGTGGTAGTAGCAAAAAATGACATTCATAAGTGTATTTACTGAATACCTATATGATTAAATGATTCTGAATTTGAATTTGAATTCAAAATAATTGGTCGGAAGTAATTTTTAGGCAGATTTCAAGAAATACCCAATAACACTATGCAGTAATCCGCTCAGGCATCCCTTCAAGACACATCACCGTTACATTATATACAAATTATGTACAGTTACATTTGTTTGCTAATATAACTAAAAAGAAAATATCTAAAACATTATTTACTAATCTCCCAACAGCATTTACATACACGAAGTGTATCCTACATAGCCTCATAACTAATATACCAAGTTTCAACTTCATCTGGTGAGTATTTATGTGTTTCAGTATTATGTGTATGGTGGTTGAAATAAAACAAGTTTACACGAAAACTGTTCCGCTTACTCACACACGAATAAACAACACAAGTTCAGAAAGAGAAGAGTACAGTGATGGCACCACATAAGCAGAGAGTAACACAGATAGCACACATACAACTCCATAGCGAGCCGAGCGAGGGGCCCCGGGTTCCCGGTCGGGGCAGACATTTATTAGACAGAAAAATGTTTGTTCTCGGGTCATGGGTGTTTGTGATGTGATATTAGTGTATGTATATCCATGCCGCGCGCAACAGAGATAACCCTAGTGCGGGGCTATGGGTGTGTAAACGTTTATTACTTTTAATGTATAACAAAAGAAATTCTCTGGCCGATAATAACGGTGAATTACTAGCAAAACATGCATAAGAACGTTCGCTGAAAGTTCGCTATAGGTACATCGTTGAGATCGCAACTAAGGCGCACGCGCAGGGGGCCGCTGAGTATCGGCCGGTTCGGTAGCCAGTTCAGTTCGCAGATGGAGTATA
>PDGT01000025.1:4355437-4440238 GCA_003671415.1 Megathymus violae
TTAATACGAAAAAGCAACCCTATTTTTGATTACCATAGCATTTTATAAACATAACCCGAATTTCATTCATTCATCTTTCTTACGCCTTTATATATTATTGCTATTGTATATTTTCATCATATTTGGAGATCCATTAGTTATGCTATTTAAACCTCATCGACGCGCATTCCCACAAACTATATATTCTTATAGCCTTATCCTCACTATAAGAGGAGATTTGAGCGTATATACAAGCATAATATATGTAAAACGCGTAATTAGCTACTAGAACTGTTTATCGGATGAAGCATTGTATTCCGTTTCTATTTACTTCGGCGCAGTATACATATCTCCTTGGGACGGAACTCAAGAAGTTTTCGTCGATAGACGACAATTGCTCTTTACAGCCTTCAGCATGAACCGTTAATGGATGATTACAAAAATGTCAAACTGTTTAGAAATAACATAGAAAGTAATGTTAATGGCCTTCCGACGGGAATCTCAAAACTGCCATTTGCAAAGCGTGATTACTGTGTCCTCTTAACGGGGCGTCCTGAATGGAACGAGGCAGTACTTTTATTGCGTAATTTGTTAGTGTCGCGGGTTCCAACCACTTGTAACAGATACTCATGGTAGTTTGAATCAATTTGTTCCAAAGCCAAATTTGCAGATGCGATGATAGTGTCGTGTTCAGCGGATTTTTGGGAAACTGTTATATTTATTGACAATTTCTCCCATTTCAAGGTATGAGTGATTTGCGACGAGGTCAAATTTTTAAGCAGTGAATAAAAATTTTGTTGTTGGGCTTTTTTATTCTTTCATTTTGATTATTTGAAAAGGTTCAAGTTAGATGAAAGATTATACAGTGTTAGAACCACTGGGACTCCGAACCTATTTAAATTATTGTAGCGAAAAAATTCAGGACATTGGAATTTTAATGAAACTTGTAAAATTTGGGGCTATTTAATTTACGATTATGTTCGAGTGCGTAAGTTATGTGACTTGAAACACGCTCGTGAAGCGTGAAGAGATCTAGTTAACAAACTTTGGCTTGGTTGGAACTAACTAAACATCTGAATTTCGACCTCTTAAAAGAAATACTCTAATGTAATCAAAGTGTGAAAAAATTGTTAAAATAAAATTGTAACTATATCTTACCTCCGATTTTTATTAAAAAAAACACATCAGTGCTGTCAAAAGGGCCGACTAGAAAACCTAGTGTAAATGTACAAGTGATCTGAGCTTAATATGAATTTTTTCCACGCTTAAGTGAGATAAAAAAACGTCACAAAAGTCTTACAAGATAATATAGGCTTATATTATCTCGGGCGTGAAATTCAGTGCATGAATGAAATAATATTTAGTTAAAAGCAATATTTTATTGTATTAATGTTGTTTTTTTTCAATGATTCCCCAATACCAGTCTCGAGTGAACACCATACCGTTAGTCCGTGTGCTCCGAACAAGGAACTCATTGACCTGAGTGTGATGCGGATCTAGTCGATCTCCTCGGGGATTTCACACACCACTGCTGCTTTGAATAAATAGTAAAACATTAATGAAGATAAAATTGTGATTAAAAACCAGTTTTTTACGGTTCCTTAACTAAACAAGTGAATATTTTAACATAATAAATGACTTCAATTTGCAGCAGGTGAATTTCTTGTTCTCATGTCCTATTTTCCAACGTTGTATTTTTTCTTCAAATTTAAGTGGGACCACACAGGGAATATAGCCTTAAACAAAAAAGGAATTTTCCCAATCGGTTAATAAATGCCGTCATTTATTAATTTCAATATTCTGAAAAAAAAACAAAAAAAAAAATAACAAGAATTGAAAAACCTCATCCTTTTTAAAGTCCATTAAAGACAGAATCCTTATAGAACCAGCGAGTGTCGAGTGTCTAGATCGTGACCTAACCACGATGTATACCGCCAATCAAACCAATACAACGTTCATGAAGGGGAAATAAAGAAAATATGTACGCCATGTGAATCGTGTGATTCATTGTAATGAAAGTATTAATAATTAAAATTCATATGTTCAAAATATTGAACAAAATTTTTCAAATTTTATGATTCCTTATTACTGAGCAAAAAAACATGAAATATAAGCTCATACAATAATTACTTCATATATTTCGTATATTTTTTCCATCAAGTATGACTACCACTTAAAAAATCCAAGTCAATAAATTTTCTGAAAATATTGTTGTACGAAATAAAAAAATCGATGATTGGATAACAATTGTTACACAAATCTTTTGGGACCATCTTCTCTCACCAGGTATCCCATTCATTATTTACGACACGGAACTCAATGCGGCTTCGATTCTGACTTGACTATTTTTTGTATTATATGTTTTTTTTAATGGTAAATTATGTTTTGTGTCTCCGTTCATGTATACGTGCACCGTACAACTTGAGGGCGAATTAGAATTACTGATAAATCTAACCCTATTTGTCTAGAGTTCTAGACGATGATGACGTAACCCAATGCTGTATTTGAAGTTGATCGTTTTAAAAATGATTGATCGGGCAATCGGAAGCGCGCCGAGTTGACGATCTCTCTATGTTATGTACTTGTGTTGGTATAGGAGTACGTAGCGCGAAATGTCGCTAATGGGACCACATCCACCAACAAGATGGATCCGCGCTCCGCTGGACGGGTTGATGAGAATGAGCGGTTTTGTGGATCGTGAATATATCCCTGCGTGTTTTAGGTAATTACTTAAAATCAGGGGGAGGTTAAGACCGCATAGCCATTTTACTTATGCTGGATGAAAAAGTGTGTAGCCGCGTGAAGACGGCCGTGGCTGACAATTGTACGTATAGTATGTCTATTTTATTAACGAGTGACTGTCCAATTGATAGTATCAGGCGTTACTTTGCGGAAATTCACTGTATTAAATTAGTATTAATTTACTTTGCAACAATCCGCAAACAATGTATGATGATATATATTTCTATACCAACACGTGTTTCGTGTGTTACTTATTTAATAGAATGACGGTACCCCTTTTTTTTCTATGCGGCAACGAACCCGAATAACAATCGAAGTTTGTCGTAAGTCATTAATGAAAAATCTGCACTGTACCAAGCCATGTAAAAAGTTCTGCAAATAACTGTTGTCCGGCCGGTTTTCATTTATTTTGAAAATCCAGCGTGTTACAAAATATCCCTAAACAACACTACGGTTAAACTTTTACATCACCTGTTTATAGCTCCGATTTGGAGCTAAAACAGCCACTTGCAGATTTTAACAGCCTGAAGATGTCCTAGCTAGATTGGTAAAATAGTTTTCAAAATTTTTTTAAACTCATGAAAGTTTACATTTGGAGAATTATTTGAAAAAAAAATCACAACAAATCGTTTCCTTCGCTGGAGGCAACACATTGGGTGGCCCCTCTGACATTAAAAATGCCAGTGCTGAATATTTACCATCGGGTGATCTGCTTATTTACCAGCTTCTTTTACACCTGAACTTGCTATTACATCACGTAAATGAAATCGATACCAATTATACAGTGTTTACGTAATAAGAGTCAGCTTTGATCTGCCTTATATCGTCACCTATAAACCCACGGCGCGACTGCGTCAAGGACCTAATTCCATTAGGTATAATGAAGTCGAGAGTTTTTGTTTTTGTAGGACATTCGCTGAATGTGCCAGTTTGTCACATTGTCTGCCTGTTCTCAGCCCAGATTTCAGGCAAGAACTATTGTCAACGATAAATGATTTCCGCGGGAAGAGGCTGAGAGATAGTTTGCTGGGTTTTGTACAACAAGTATAAATTAGATTGTCTAAAATGATATGGTTCCGCTTAATATAATAAATAGTATACATTTTTTTAAGAAATAATATCATGAAGGCATAATACTGGAAAACTGTTCATGTGCCCTTACATATTAAGAGCCTCATATATAGCTCGGCGCATTCTTCTGCGGAACGACTAATGCTTTCACTACTACTAGAGACAAGTCACAACCAACTTACAATTTTTGCTTGACGTTATCCAATCCGGGCCATTTGTGTCAGAAGTTGTCTTCTGGTCTAACTAAAGTATGATACTATATTATTCTAATTATTTAAATATAGATACTCTTCTAGTTGTCCGAATTAAATTATGTTACGATTCACCTGCTTACTTCAAAGAATGATTCTTCATCCATCTAAGTACTTTTTGGTCTATGTTAAGCAAATTTGAATCGATTTTAATATATTTTTTAATATTAACAAAATTCCACTTCCATTGGTGAAATAAGATTGGAAAAATGTTTAAAAACGTAGGTTTATTTTTATATGATGAAATATGGGGTAGTGGTGCATTTAAATCAGGGCCCGGAAAATCCGTTCATTTGATTAAGCCTTTGGAAGGGGTTAAGCCTTTCGAGTGTTACTCGTTCGTTTGGGTTAACCTTCGGTCAGCTTAGCCAGTATAGTGATAAGCCTTTCGATCGGGTAAACCCCAACCAACCCAAGTTGTTTGGGATAGGGTTTTGAAGGGTTTTTTTTTAAAGACTTGTTATTTTTAATTTGCTTAATTTAACCGTTTTCTTTAATGAAAAATAAGTCCAAATACAATCACGTTTAAGATCAAAATCGATTGCGTTCAATAGGGAATCACCTACCGTTGAAAACCATGGAAGGGGTTTTGAGTTAACTCGAATTAATCAAATGAACGGCTTAGCAGCCTTGAATCGAAAACGAATCGAATATGTATAGAGTTTAAGACCGATTTAGCTTGCGCTCAGTCCAAAACCGGTTACCTATAAAACCTCTTGAGGGGGTTTTGAGTTAACTCGAATTAATTCAAACAATGGGCTTAGCCGTATGAGCGGTTAATCTTTGAAAGGCTTACCAGTATGTACTGGTTTCTCAAAACCAGTGCTAAAAATACCCATTTAAAAACCCTTTCAAGGGTAAGCGGTTCCGGGCCCTGATTTAAACTTAGTTTATGTGATTTTGGAACTGAGCTCACGATGTACCTTTTCGTGGCTGCAGCATTTCGGGAAACAGTAACATTAAATTATAGACAACGTCGAGTTTGGGTGGTATTGTTTGTTACTGTTTACTATTCGGTGAGCACCATGTTCATGATGGATCTTAAAAAGTGTGTACAGCTTCCTGGAAATTCTGATCATGTATAAACCATTTAATGTCCACTATTACATTACAGTACACCGGTCCTGGGCCCTCTGAAGTCCAACAGCTCCCCGTTTTTGTTTCATTCCGGACATCAGTCCGCATTTCTTTGGTATGGTTTTTATAAAATATGTGAAGTATCTTGTTGAGTTCAGTTCAAATCATCAATCAATCAATCAATTCAAAGGTATTCGGGAGGCACTTGGCAACGATTGTAGTACATAATTCGTAAGTCGACGAATGAATGTTCTTTCTTTCTTACCTTCTTCTCATTTCCTGGCCGACAACCCATCGGTGATACCTTTTGTCTTGCTGATGTCAATGGGCGACGGTGACCACTTATCATCAGGTGGCTCGTCTGCTCGTTTGTCGGCTATTAACATAAAAAAAAGAATTGAGTAATATAGGAATGTACTGTTCATGGCACATGGTATTTTATGAAGTCATTGTTTTTGTTTAATAAAAACTTCAATTTAATAATCTAAGCTACTAAAACTTGGTGTGCCCATGATCGAATGTAGGTGGCTTCCTACGACCGCAATGGAAAAAAATATATAATAAATATTACATTGTTCAACACACATAATGTATGTCATAGTAATTATTCCGTATCGGCAGAGACGGAGACTCGCAAACTCGCAATGCATTCCAAATATGTAATAAGGTACAAATTCCCGGTGAACCGAAGTCTGACATAGCGCCAAGCCCCCTCCCGCTCAAATCTGTTTAATTTCGCAACCCGGGGCCTGATAATGGGATTCTTTTCCTAGCCGCGTCACTGACATTGTGCGGTGTGTCGGCATTCACGATTATATAGTATAGTCGAGCAGTATTATTAATAAGCTTTTTGAATGAATTTTCTCTTCACCTACTCGTAGGTCTAGGACGGTAACGATCATACGAGAGAGAGCGATCTATCTGTTTGCCTTTGATACGGTGTGTACACAATTCATGATGAGTTAATTATATGTATATAAGTGTCTAATTTTTCTAAAACATTGACTACATTCCACAGTTGTAACAGTTAATATTTTCCCGCTGCAGAGTTCCTCGCTTATTGAAGTAATGTGCGTGAGAATGATACACACAAAAAATACAGTGCGTCGTGTCGGTGTGAATTTATTGGAACCATGCTATAAGCAATGCTTTACTAGGTTTATTGTTTTGTTCTGATAATATCGTAAAAACATTACACATTTGAAACTGAAAGGCCCAGATTGATGGTTTTTCAAACACCTGAACGTCATTAAAAATATTATATTATCTACGGAATAAAATAAATAAACGTTTACACACTCCCAATATAAAATAAATTTAATATAAAATTTAATAATTAATTCCGTATTCTGAACCAATTCACAAATGTAAGTAAAGTAAATAGGCTAGCAATACAGCTTAAATAATAATATGATAAGTAAAATAGGTTAGTAACACTAAGAACTTTTGTCTAGTAAACTTGGCTCAAATCCAACTGGATCTGTTGCGGAACACCTTGAGTGGGTTCTGTGACGGATGAAAGTACATACGGGATCTTGTTATACAAGGCAACATTTATCAAGTGCCTCGATTCATCATTGCACAGTTCAATTCCAGAAAAAACTATCTTCGACGCCAGACTCTCTTTCACAATAATTATTCCCATATTGCACATTTTGATTTACTAAATTTACAGAAAGATCTGTCAAACACAAACACACGCACACACACACATATTAATAGTGCATTTGTATGTTAGTCCATAGTAAATGTTTTGCGTTTTGTTTGTTTTTAACTTGCATTTCTAACATTTTTTTTGGAATTAATAAAAGGAAAATTTGATTTGAAGATCAGTTGTCTAATTTATGAATGTTGGTTGATTTTCTATACTAATAATAAAATTCTAACTGATAGATTTCTGTACATGAACGATATATGAGAAAAAAACATTATTACGGGCCTTTATTAACGCAATAAAACACGAAACAAAAATTGTTAGAATTTTTGTCTGTGCGTTTGTTCCCGCTAATCTCAGAAACGGCTTAACCGATTTCGTTCTGGTTTTCACTAACGTATTGCAGTAAGCGTCACTTAATACTTACAGTTTGTTTCATTGCAATCCGTCGATAAATAAAAAAAAATATGTATCAATATATGTATTTCAAATTCACAGAAGGAGACAAACCCAGAAGAATGCAGATGTTATCTTTAAGCGTAAGGTAAATTTTCCGAAGCGAAGCAACGGCGTTTGCTAGTAATTAAATAAACCACACAGTAAAACAGCAAAAAGTTGAAGTTGAAGTTCGATTGATGTTGACAGCAGTTTTTGCATCGCGTTAATACATTCAAAGAATATATTGTTATCAATTAATTAATTAGTTAAAAATTAAAATAATTGTTTTATTCTTGAAATGGTTTCTAAACAGTAGCACACTTTAATATCGTCTCAGAGGTAGACCTTATCGCTCTGCGCTCACTCCACCGCGAAAGTATTTTCAAATAGTCAAATATTAAACATTTTTTTATTCATTATGAATAAAATAATAAGAATTTGAATGAGTTTAAAGAGCATATTATGAGTATAAGGAGTCTTTCGAAGTTTGTAAAGTTTCGTGTCAGGTTTAGATAAACGCTCTTAAAGAAAATTAATAAGCGATGGAGTCGTATTACATTGTATTAAAAGTTGAGTGACTCCAAGGCTGTTTTTAGTCTGTTAGATAAAGTGTATATTTTGTTGGTCTGCGAATTTTTTATTTGATTTGATTTATGATAAACGATATCATGTCAGTCTATGGCTTTGTTCCCAAGTCCAACATAAATCCCTAATCAAGAAGACCTCAATTATGGAATATAAATAACCTTAACGTGGAAGTCTTTTAAGAATGCTTATTTTTTTCAAAACTCAGTATTTTCATTTGTATTGTCAGTTTTAGATGTAAATTGTAATTTTTGGTCTTATTAAATGTCCAGTTTCTTACTGTGTTAATGTTACATAGAACACTTTTTTAAATATTTTTATTTAAACAGTACAATATGAAAGGTTTCAAATATTTTTCTGGTAAATTGAATATCGTCCCCGTAGAACGAAAAGTCACCAAGTCCCGAAATGGCCATTTTGAGGTATAAATGTCAATTATTTTACAATTTTCTTCTTTAAATATCTATCTGACTGTCAAGTTTGTAGCTGCCATAACTTTTGTTTTATGAAAAGTGAAAAATCTACCCTTTGGAACCCAGTGCACGATGAAAAAATTAACTAAATTGGTTAATTATTGTGTACTTATCGAAAAATTTTACGCCCCGAAATTAAAACGACATAATTACGTTTTCTTTCAAATATCATTCCATACACGACATTTTACGTCAAATCAAAATCATTAAAATGATTTCAGTAGTTTTGACACCAGTAGTTTGAAACAACGTACGAAAGGAAAAATTAATTAACTCGACTCTGACTAGTGGTACTGGACAGAATTGCGGAACTAGATGTAACAGAGGAGGGAGAAGGAGACTGCTCGACTTAATGACAAATTTCTTAATTTTTTTTACATTACATAAGTTAATGTTGGACAACAATCTCACCTGATTGTAAGTAGTGGTAAAGTCTAAAATGATGAATTTACTAACTTATAAGTGCAGTGAGCATAATGAATGAAGACGCAAACCGCGTCGTCCATGCAGGTGGTACGTTTACAAAGTAAGGGTGGATACCTGAACTACGTGGAGTTATCCAATGGAGGAACGGCGATGGGGGAATTAATTGGAACAATTCCTCTGCACACTCTCCAAAATGTACCCTATAGAATACCGAGAAGCTGGCAACCCTGCGCCTATGCTCGAGGCTTTGCAGATTGGTTTCAACCAGATCTGGGTCACCCATAAGCGTCTTTGCATGCCTCTCCATCGAGTTCAAGACCGATAGACAGATGACATTTGGCAGCACCAGCCCAATTTCGACAACACTACTCCACACATGGTGGAACCTGAACTTTAAACAGAGTTAAAAGCTGATTTGGTGTAAAGTACTGCTTCACCTTCGCAAGGATCCCCAGTTTCCTTGCAGCCGCTTTAGCCTTAGCGTCGATGAACGGACTAAAGTTGAGGTTCGACGAAACTTCAACTCCCAACAATTGAAGGTCTTTCTCGTAGGTATCGCCCAATAAGTGAGTGGCAAACGCTAGAAAGTCTCCAGTCGATCGATTTCGGCGAAATCCGTATTGTCAGTCTCTGAGGAGATCGTTTTGTTCTAGGTATGCCCTGAGATGCGAATTCAATATACGTTCCATAATCTTACAGAGTATAGAGGTAATTGAAATCGGTCAATATTTATGAGGATCAGCACGACTACCTTTTTTAGGTTCGGATTGTACATTGGTAAGCTTCCAGGATTTCGGCACAATCCCAATCTTGAGAGAGAGCGGAACAGACGTGTCAACACAGGAGACAACTTGGGTGCACATGCCTTTTTTACAATCCCTGGAATTCCATCAGGACCACTGCCTTTTTTCACGTCTAGACACCGCATGGTTTTGAGAACCTCCTTGTTCGTTATGCGGATCTTGGGCATGGCGATACCGTAGTGAGGTAAATCTGGTGACATATTATTGGCAATTGGCATAGGTGGCAAGCATTTAGTCGCGAGTTTTCGGCAAACAGAGATGCGAATAAGTCCGTCTTCTCTTTAGCCGTATGAGCCAGGGTACCGTCTGGTTTTACCAATTGAGGCAATGTAGGTCGACAGAAGTTAATCTCAACAGCTTTGGCAACAGACCAAATAATTCTACTGCCAGATGGTTAGTCAGAGAGTTTGCGCCGATATGTTGGGTGCGGTTGAGATTCACCTTCTTTAATGCCTTTTTGTAGGACTTGGTGGCAAGGTTAAAGGCTTTCTTCTTCGAACTGACATTTGTAGCTTTACGGTCTCGAGCATCAACCCAAGATAAATATTCCGAATATTTGCGCTTGTCAGCTTGAGCGCATTCTGCGTTAAACCAAGGGCGAGCTTTGCCACCGACGGAGATATCAGAAAAAAGGATGAAGTAATCCATCGCTTATATCAGTTATAGCGTCTGCGCAGCTCGACGGGTCTTCAGAAGAAAAGCAAACCTCACGCCAAGGATAAGATGTAAAGAAATGTCGCATCTCATCCCAATCTGCTGATCTGTAATGCCATACTCGCCGGACACCGTGGGAATCTAAATTTTCTGTTACTTTCTAATTTCAAAGCACATTTTTATATTTTTGTTTGAATAAAAGTTGATTGATGCAAGTAAAATAGTTTAATTATGTATTAATATAATATTTAAAATTAAACTTGCCTCATAATCTTTTAATATTTAGCTAAATAATATTAACCTTTTACAAATTTCGCAAATATTAGTTAGTTCCACATTACCTAACTCTAGTTACTTTCTTTCAAAAAACTTTGGAACTAAGTGAAATATAACTAACGTGGGTCGACAATTAACTAAATCACAACTGAGTCAGATATTATATAGAGAACAATTAATTAATTTGTTTGATTGTACTTTTCCCTATTATTAAACCATTTTCGTTTGTCATCGTTTTTATAATATAAACTTTGTTTTATTCTCGTCAAAACAATGCTAAATATATAACGATCGGTAATGGATAGAAAAAGTTATGACTGTTTATATTTTCTAAAACTTCAAACGCTCATATCTCAAATCAGTGTTTTTACACTTGATGACTTTTCGCTCTACGAGGACGATATGTTAGATATTGACAACTTTTAAAGCCAACTGTTTGCTGTGGTGTCGCGTTTCGGCCGTTTGGGCGGTTAAAAAAACACAATACCCTTTGTCAGCGATAGCGAGCAAATCGATTTTTATATTTTTATATATATGGATCACAGGTTCGATTGCCGGGTCTGACCTACACCGTAACAGCGTACTCCCCTGGTTTATGGAGGGTGGTGAGGTTGATGACCACTGGTTCTAGCTGCGTCCGGATTCCTTTTTTTATGTTCGTTTGCAAAAAAAAAAACAAATGCGATTCTTGGGAACCATTAATTGCAAACCAGAATTGGAAGCCCGAATCTTGGACCCTGGTATTCATAAGAACAACAGTTATAATCAACGCTTGCACCGCACCTCCGCCGATAGTGGAGCCCCAAGCAGTCGATGTTAGTGTCCACTGTCGGAACGGAGTTACAACGTTAAAGCGAACAACAATACGAGCGGGCAGAGAAAAAGACTTGCTATGCAAAGCTAAATATTATAATTTAAATAAATTAATTTTGTACGCAAAGGAAAAAGAATAGCACAAATTTAAAAGAATGAGAAAAAATAAGAATAATATTTAAAGCTGTGGACAGTGAAGTGGCAACGTGGTGAAGTAGGCCCCAAACTAAAGTTGGTACAAGGATCTGCAATATATCTGTACTATGCTGTAATTAAATTAAAAACAAGGCGTGTGAACACATATATTTATAACATTTTTACAATTTGATAAAAATAAAGAAACTTTTTTCCTACGTAATAAAATAAAACTTTGTTAAAACCTTACCCTATATGGGGTTCCAGTAAGTACAATATAATATTCTAGATATATATTGTGTTATTCACACTACGTGCGTCTATAAGTACTGCAGTCGAGTACGTCGACTAGACGACCTAGACCTATTGACGCTTTAGGAGCTTATGATATTTGTATTGACAAAAACTGGAGACGAGTGGTCACAACCAAGCGAGGGCCAGCTCTGATCTCTGTAGGGGTAAGCGATCGCGCAGAACGGCCGCTGAAAAAAACATCATGAAATACTGGTAATCAACTGTCGCGTACACAATTGTATTAATCTGGTGCGTACGCGGTTATATTTCATATTCTATGTTTTATTTTGTACTTTAACATTTATATTATTTTGTGATGTAATGTTCTATTATTAGATTTATTTTTACAAGTAGGTTAAATTTAATTAGTAAGTTAAGATTAAGTTTATTTGTTTATTATTGCCGTAAACAAGAAATAATAATTTTATAACAAAAATATGTACGTGCAACGTTACAATAGCACCTACCTCTTGCTTGGATACATCTCATGGAAACGTTAGATAATTGTTTTAAACATGCATAAAATACTGAAAAGGGTGGACATAAACGGAATCCTTAGGAAACCCCAAACAATTTTCGAAATGTATTATATAATAAATTAAGGACTGTTTAGGACAGAACTTCTCTCAAAAATTTGTTTAGATCAGAAGACATCCAGCTAAAAAATGGCCTGCAATCCCGCAATGAGATAATTAATTAATTAGTCACTTCTTCAAATTTACTTTGTCAAATGTCTTATAGAAGTTTGTCTTGAAATTATCTGTGTAGACTGTACAGCTTATATTATCAACTGCGATACAGATAAAAGATGTCAGGTTTGTTGAATTGATTTAAAATGAAAATTATCCCACCGACATCTGTGACGTCACGGTGAACCACTTACTCCGTTTGTACTTCTAGTGAAGACAGAATAAAATATTAGTATGAAATCGAGCCAAACCTATTAATAAAATTATAGTATACTCATCGATACTTAATATGTGTGCAAAATTTTAATTAACTTCCATCCTGATACGGGTGTAAATTTGATTATAACTCCATAAAATGTATAAAGTCCAACTAATAATAGAAGGCGTATAAAAATCGTGCGAGAGATCAGGGTGTTAATTGTAGGCTACGCCAGGTTAGCCCTTCCCCACTGGGAGTGCGCTCGAGCGGATCTGTCGCGAATCATCTCAGCCCGCCCGTCCACTCGGCGGGGTAAACGCAAGCGTGGCCACGCTCACAGTTCGCAGCTCGCAGCTCGCAGCCCGCAGCCGGCCGGCCGTGAGGGCGTTAATTGATGCCGGCGTGAGGCGTGCGGCGCGCGGCGCGCGGCAACCGACCGTAGCCACTTCATTTAATAAGCCCAGTTTTATCGCGAGGAATTATTTAATTTTGTTAGATGCTCTTTCTTACTTTTACCTTTTCAGATTCTACGTGCTGGAGATGTCTTTCACATCGACAACCATGTGACAAATCGTTTTAGTCTAGTTACCTTTTCTATAAATTAAAGTACCTAAACATTTTTATTGGTCAAACGTTATTACCACGCATGTACCGAACTTTATTTTAATCCTTGACCAAGAAGTGATTAGATAAAGGAATACTTTGAAAATTTTATACGTTATGCCTAGAGGCAGACTGAGTTATATCAGCTGAGCTATAAGGAGAGGCGTCACACTACCAGAATTGACGTACTTTCAACCCACACGTACGTCCTTTGTGTGGACGTCCCAACTGGAATCTTTTATTGTACAGCTAAATCGAATTACTGCACGTTTTATGTTGGGAAAAACTTGCCCTATTTCTATGTTTGCTCACGTTTTTTGCTGGTAGGTTGAACCTTGGCGATACCAATGTTCCTAACAAAAAGCATTATAGTATTCATTATATTCGTATTATATGGTGTTCGTTTCTGATAGGTTTTTTTATGTTAGTCGCCGACAAACGAGCAGACGAGCCACCTGATAGTAAGTGGTCTCTGTTGCCGATGGACATCAGCAAAACCAATGGTATCACTGATGCGTTGTCGGCCAGGAAATTAGAAGAAGGTAAGAAAGAAAGAACTGGCTCATAAGCCCTCAGCCGAAACACGACGAGTCGTTTGGCGGCTGACTCGAGCAGGAGGGTGGTAGCTAGCCAGGCGGGCTTCACGGAAAGATAATAATACCAGTAATAATATTAATGACTTAATAATAATAATCTTTACACGAAGCCCTACCACCAAGCAGCCTCACTTCTGTCGCCTCTTACGACACCCTGTTTTGTCAGCATGGAATTGGGGGGGAAGTATTCTAAGCCGCACCAATACAGCCAAAACTAAATTTTAGTTTAATTAGCGACTTCAGAATTTTATCCGTTTAGGAATGTTAACCACTTAACTGCTTCTTAAAATATCTTAAATTTTAATAGTTTTCTCTTATATATTAAGCTCATATCTCCTACCAAAATTACTAGGGTTTAATTTGTCGTAGTCTATAACACCCATGGATGTCTGGAATCGATCTCAGATAGGTCCTACAAACATTTACTCACGATAAACGAACACTATTTTTAAATGGTTATCTATTACATAATAGCGGTGTATGCTAATTGTCTCCAGGGGCCACCAGTATTTGCGCAATTCGAACGAGATTTCCATTCATTTGTTTGGAAACTAACACATTTGCAGTAGGTACCTGGTATGGGTGTTTATTTATTAAGACCTAACAACACGTGACGATTAGTGTCTTCGTTATATCGTCACGATATCTAACGATGAATATTGCAATTTAAAATTTAGAACAACGCGTAACGCAGATCGGGTCTGTCGTTTGTACCGTATTGGGGTATACACGTTGTGTATTGTATTGTATTGTCGTGTCTGTATTTGACATTTCCACGTTTCGATGCATTGACAAGTGTGAAACAGTTTAATGTTCGTACGTCTAGGAGAATTCACTAACAACCGTTCCATGTAAGTACTCAGCTAAATAAAATGACCGATCATAACCGTGGCAAAGTTTGGACATATAATCTCAATTTATCACCTTGATTCTAAATGTAACGGACAAGTAATCAAAAATCATAAATAAAGCCGCGGTCACGGACTGAACTAGTAGCCCACTTGAAAGGTTTGTGTTATGAAAAACTTACACAACTTGAAATAATGGATAAAACAGCACAAAGCCATATATAAAACTATAATAACAGTATGAAAAATAAAAATGTCACAAAATATAGTGGCAAAATATACTGGCGTGAATCTCAAATTTCTCTGAAGTGATTGTTTCATTTTCTGATTAAATGGTTTATTTCTAGTGAATTTGTCACTCCTACCTGTTGTTTATGATCCAGATGATGTGTGAAAAATTATTTACCAGTTTACGTTTTCACTAGAACGCAACCATGAAACGCAATTGGTTCGTGACAAAAATATTGAAGAAAAATGGAGGCACCGATTCCCTTAATCGAAAATCAACCTTCTCAGTCGACAATTTATTTATTACTAGCACACCGCCCTCGCTTCAGTTCAGAGAATCTACCGCTAACGCTTAGAAATAGCACCTGCGTTGTTTTAGGGATTTTCTCGTTCTGTGAATTACAAATACATATATTAATTTATTACTTTTTTATTCATAGACTGATTGCGATCAAACGAACTTAGAGTATTAAGTGATGCTTACTGTAATACATTAATGAAAACCAGAACGAAATCGGTTAAGTTACTGAGTTTAGCGAGGACAATTTATTTTAATGTTCAATAAGAGGGGTTCAAAGTTTGTCCTAATACCTGTTCTATCATTTCATGATTTAATATTAGAAAATAAATTGAATTAGCGTTACCCTTTTGACTTCTGTTACGACGTTACCTACAATAAAAAGAACTATTCGTTTCAGGTCACCACTGAAAATCATCACGGTTACATATCGTAAAATAAATTACCAATAACCGAATGCGATAGCATTTCCTTCCGATTTATTGATTGGTTTTTATTTTAATAATATTTTAATATATAAAGCGTTCAATACAAATAAAATTCATAGGGATATAAAAATGCCGAGAAATTTCTTTCAGGTTTCTCTTTTATCCTTAATGAAGCAGTCGGTGCACAGTCGATACAAAGCGTGGATGTTAAATTCGCGCTCGACTTGTATGGCAAAATAGCAATCCGCTCGAGAGTTACTTTTACAATTAGTTTACTTCGCCGTTTGACAGTTTTACAACACCACCACCACCACCACCTTTACATATACTTTGGTAGGTCTACAGACAGTCGTGCGATCCCGACTCTGGTTACGGTAACGCTGCGAGCCAATCTTCTTTGTTTTAATGCACACGCATTTATACTACCTGCTCTGATGTTATCCTAACGGCATATTGCCCTATGTGAGTTCAATATAAATATAAAAGCAGGCGCCGGAGTGACTATATTAAAGCACTTATTATTTGCATTCGATAAATATACGCTAATAAAAATTATTTGTGATATCTCTATTAACTTGGTTGTATTTCAATAAATCTCCATAATAAATAGAATGTAACAATGGCTGCGACGTTTCACTAAACTTGTTGACTTCTGACTATCGACAGAGGTCAAAGACGAGATGTGCACTCGATAAATTGATTGTCGGTAAACATTTCGCAAGAGTGTGTTTGCTTCTTCCATCATCGAAGCAGAGCATGTGTAAATCAGTCCAGAAGGCCGGAAGGTTCATCGACCCCGTGCACGTCGTAATGCTGTTGCTGAATAACGTTTCTTAAAACGTTTTCGGATGAGTAAGTGTGAGTGCGCGGCGCTCCTGGCTCACTTCGTGGCAATTCAATCCCGGTTTATTGTCGGAAACATTTTTAATAAGTCGGACCGCATCAAAGGTTTCACAAAACTGTCCTCTAGCGTCAGTTTAATTGCTCAGCGGGTGCTAGTGGCCATCCCGGCTAAAGCGGGACTTCGTTGAAATTGTCGCTGAGCCGTCATTACCGCTAAATCGTAAGCTTTCAGTGCTCCCGCACCGTGTTACTCGCAAATTTAAATTATTCTGAGCCCTTCACCGCTAAATGTTTTAATGTCATTTTTGGTCTGATCCCGTCCGTGAGGCAGCACGGTTCATGTTTAACTTGTGTGTGTAAAGTCTCCAAGTGTATTGTTTCCCGTTTAGCGTTACGTAATCCATAGCTACTGGATCTTTTCACCGTGTTGCTACAAAAAAGACAACGTGTCTCAAGTTCCAGGACTGTGGACGCTAGTTCCGATTTACCAACAAGGAGATCTACAGTTGTTGTTAAAAGTCCTATACGACCTTATATGACCTTAAATTGAAGTGTAGCACTATATGCGACTAGTTTCATTAGTCACCTTAAATCAGGCTAATTTGGAAGTCCATATCTTCCATATAAATTTAAAGATGCTAAGGTTACATTCCGATTCTCATTAAGAATATTTGTGCTATATGTCCGAATATAGTAATATTTTCGATTATTTACCGTTTTCATCGAAATCAAAATTTAAATTTTCTTTTATTGTTTTTAGTAAACTTTAGTAAAGTACACTTAAATCAGTAGTTTTCGACTGTTTTCGGCTATATATTGATCATTTTCGTTATAATTTATTTATTTGGTTGATATTACAACTCCCGAGAACTGTGAAGGCGCCACCTCGTTAGCAACCGCCGCTAGCCTAGTCATGAGATTGTTTCGAAATCAAATATTTCATCTTCGCTCTGCGTAGGACAAAAGAATCAAAAGTTCCATGGTCCTAATAGCGGGGAACAATGTGTGCGTTGTTCCAAGACGTCGTGGAGGCCCGGGGCCGGGGCCGAGGGCCGCGGGGGCTCTCTGCGCTTCCTTTAACGATTCAAAAGGAAAGTAACTTTACTACAAACGAACCGCGCGTGTAATAACAACGGTGGCGTGTGCTGTACGCCTTACTTGACTATAAGATATGTTTTTATATGTATTCATTCGTCCGCCACCGTTCTCGTCTCTGATGTGTTCTTATTACGTTAATTCATGTGTGTCGTTATTGTTACTTAATTATTATGAAACAAAAGACTGCCATATTGTTCCAAATTTCGGTAGGTAGCAAAATGATTATCGGTTCGTCTTAAAGGGACCACCACACATAGGTACTTTGAATTGTATTATGAAAGAATTTGCCTGTAACAAACTATTGTTACAATAAAAATACATATGATCAGTTCGAGTTACACTGTGTGCGTCCGTCCGTTTTATATATGTATGATATGTTGTTTCGTCCTTAGACACGATCTACGGATATCCATTACACGACATACTAGTAACAGAGCTCGCCTCACTTTGGGAAAAATAATGCAAGAATGTAATTAGTTAAGTTTCGAATAATAACCGTGTAGCATCTGAAATGATAATCTAATAATAATTGTGGTTCAAGAAAATACTTGATCATAAAGGAAAGCTCCTCAATATTAATTAAAAATATATTTATGGGCGTTCACGTATATGTATCTCGGGACTACGAGTCTACTGCTTGTAGTCCGTGAACACCGTTATTCGTCTCAGCGTAAAGTCATTGAACACCCCAAGATCCTTTCCATGATACGTACTATTTCTATGATATAATGATGTGTTAAAGTTTGCACCGAAGGAGCCATAACCCAATAAGGATCATTGAATATATGGTTATGGCGTTGCCATATTACCCGGAACGTGGGTTACGCAATCTTCCGATTTCCTTATACATATCTAGTAACAAGTTGATAATTCGTATCAAAAGAAGTGGAGCATGATAGGACAGACAGCGAAATGAAACGGCTTCCAATTCTTAAGCTCTTATAGAATGTGGATCAGGGATCGGTACTTGCTATTTATTATATCGCGAAGTTGTGAACAGGTATATTCTACCCCAGATAAATGATCCAAAATGTTAGGTCATGCAAACGTCAAGAAAGAAGTCACTTGTAAAATCCAACTCTGACGGGCTGCTTTTGGAGAAAATATGTGTTATCTTATCGTCCAAATTACCTGTGTCTCTTCAGGCGAAAATGTTTTAGCAATGTGTGTTTCCAGTGATTACGTATCTGAAACGTGGTGTACGAGCTTAAAATCGCACAGCGATTACGTTGTATGGAGAGATCTATCGGTATTTCTTTGCAAGATCGAATCCGCCATTATAAACTTAATAGACTAACAAAGATTATGGATTTAGCTCGTAGGATTAATCAGTTTAAGTGGGCCTTAATTACAAATCAGTTTAAACAGTAAACATAATTTTTATCTGATTCATCTAGAACTCAGCTACACTTTCCAATTATATTCTGAAGCTCGAATAATGATCTTATTATATGGATTCGTGGCCAGTGTGTGCACTGGGCCTTTCAAATTAAATCTCCGTCAAATTAAATCTTTGTCTTTCTGCGACTGAATTAACTTAATGCAAATAAAGCTCCAGACTTACATTCGTTCGTTACCGGAATTCACCAAACAATCAGTAAGTAAAAATCGTTATGCATCAGCACCTCTCGGTTAAGTCAAAATTGATAATTTGTCAATCCAATCAATGCCCATCCCTGGTGAGGTTTCCCTTGTTAACAAACAAAACAAGTTGCTCCGCCAGTTCCAGCCTAATCCAGCTTTGCAACCATTACTTACGCGCGGTCCAACATCTAACACAACTCTTTGTAAGGTGCTTCTTACTTTGTTTTTAAAATATAAATACCATTTTAATAACTTCCACTTGTTATTCAACATACCCGTAGTTGTTTGTTGTGATACATAAACAACGTTATAAACGGCATATATATGATGCAAACGGCCGCGGTGGCCCGGCGGCCCGGTGGCACGGGCGTCGCGGCTTGTTCCGGTTGCAATTTCAGCCGCAACTTAAACGATCCACTGAAGTATTTGTAACAATGTTATTGTTTCAAACGATGAACTTGTGTTATTCGACTGCGTTTCTGCTGTAATGTAGAATACACCGAACAAACAGCTTGGTGGGATCCTTTTTCTGGTTAGGATTTTTTTTTATCTTTATGTTATTTTTTTTATGTTGCTTTTGTCTCGTTGATATATTTATTGTATTGGGAATTATCTTATGTGCTGATTTTTAATTATTAAATAAATGTGAAAATCACATTCCTTTATTCCGGCTCTAAATCCTGAATCATAAAACAAACAAACTCTACGCTGTATCAAAAACAAAATTAGAAATAATTATATAATACATGTGTAAATACATTATGATGTCGAAATAAAGCAATAAAATACTACATTGATAGCCCAATACATAATGTATCTGAACAGACAATAGCTATTATAATACAATACAAATATAATTATACAAGAAGCATTACAAGTACTGTTCACTGATTAAAACCAGTCCGTCTCGAGTCTCCAATATATAAAGATTGATTCGGCGCTGAAGGGCTTTGGTCCGCAGGCATTGTTCCGCCGATCGATGATGAGGTGAGCTCTCGGTAACGACCTCACTTACCATAATGTCAATTATCAAAAAAAGACTAGGTAGTGTTTAGTCGAGTGGGTACTCGACCCCCTTGTAAACTCTTTCATTGTTATTCAAGTTAAGAGTATACAATAGGCCACGGGCATGGGTGAAAGGAGTCGAGACACAAACTTATTTATAATTTTATTCGTTGTCCGCAGTAGCATATAAAATTGCTGTCTATATTTGAAACATACGGCAAAACTAGATGAGACCCATTTTACCTCACAATAGGTCTGATTTAGGTAGGTACGTGAATAAAAGTTTCTGCATCGCACGTTACCAAGTTTTTAGGGATATTACTTACCCCATTATGATGTAATTTGATAAAGAAAAAATTAATCTGATTTGTACCTACTGATGATGCAGGAGTAACGGACAGTACATAACGATGCACATATGACTGAAGTTTGAATATCTAAATAAAATTTATGTATGCAATTATAGTTAGAACAGAAGTATGCAACGGCAGCTAGCCTGCAGAGCAGAATGATGTCGTTAAGTTCAAAATGCTGCACATCGGTCTGTGTGCCGTCAATTAGATCCAGAATTGTTGACTTTTAAATGTTAATGTATGGATGGACGGAAAGTGCAAATTTTATTTAACTCTTAATATACTATCAAACATTTACATTTAAACATAATAATTCTAATTAAACCTTTTTTTTGTGGCAGTATAATTTATCAATGATTATTTCTTAATCTGTTATTACTCAACTATAATTAATATATCCAGTGATGACTCGTAGTAACAATTAATGTGCACGCAGACTAAACGCGACAGATATGCTAAAAGCGTTTAATCGTTACAGGTAATGGACGTTCCGGCGCAATGGACAGATAACGCGAGCCGCGTCACGACCACCGCCACACGTGGCGCGGTCCCTGTGAGCGACGATCGGCCGGCACAGCGGTGAACGTGTAACAGTGTCGCCGCTGGTATCGTTCTTAAGTCTATATTTCCCTAGCGCAGAATTGATAACAATACGACCATCGAGAACATTACAGGTGGGTACCGCAGTCTCCAATATACCTCAGGCCCCTAACTAGGCTCATAGGTCATTTTACAATTGAAACAGCGAACTGCACTAAGTACTTTAGAGTGTTTTCAATGTGTCTATTTTTCTCTAAAGTACTGATGCTTTATTAAGAAGAAGAATTTATTGAGGAATAGTATCGTGCTCGTTTTTCGAATAAAGACTAGATAACGGGGCTCGCGGTAATAGAGTCCGTACAGGTCATTCATCATCTTGTTTGATCGCAGTCGTCTTCGGGAACGTAACCTGCAAAAATAAATTAAGAAACTTTTGCCATTTAAAAAAAGAAAGAAACAGTATTAGCCAATACTCTTAAGAATAGCAACTCTTAAGCTATTTCGTCGGATATTTTAATGGGCATTCCTTCTCTTAACCTATTTAATACATTAGTGCTTAGTATGCCTTCCACCACACGTCATGATTGTCGGTAATGTGATAGATATCGGATCGTAACGACGAATCGTCCCGGTTTAAGCAACTTCAACATCGCCGAGATGAATAACGGCGCTGTGAGGTGGGTACGTACATAAATTGTCTATTTACGGTTTACTTCGTCCCGTAGTTTTTTATTTGTGCATATGTAATGTCATAAATTTTATCGTTATTTACGGTCTTACGCTCAAAACTGTTCGCTAAATCGAATGTCGAAAGGATTGGTAACTTCGTTGGTCGTGACGAATAATATTATCTAATAGGCGCACATCACTACAAACGGGATGAATTAGTGATTCACACTATAGTGTTGTACTCAAAACTGCAGAGTACGAGAGCTTCTTCGTCACGCTCTGTTTTCACCTCCGTTATGAGGTGATGTATGAAAAAGCTTTCGCCCAATTAGAGGATCAGAAGCCACGAAAGCCTTCGACATGTCTTAACTACTACTAAAGACAACAACTATATTTGTACAGATTTATGCCTTACAACCTACATAAAATTTTATAAATACACAGTCCAAGTCGATTTACGATACAGACAATGTTCCTTCGATAAAGACATACCGTACTTGTTAAGTTCATACTCACAACACAAAACACTCGATTCTTCCTAAATCAACTTGTCTTTGTTTGTCGAACGGCCAGGTATTAATCTTGAACGGGAAAAAACAAAAATGGACGACTACCGAGCATTGTCTCGCGCGAAGATACAACTCGGTCGGGATTAACCTCGACGAGGGTCAACACGTTCCAGATATTACCGATATATAGGAGCCACGGAATTATAGCCTTCGTACTTCTATACAATCAGTTTTAATTTGGGTTGAAAAGAAACCCAAGATTTACACGTTTCTTATATTAATAGACAAACGAGCAGAGAGCCTACCTGATTGTAAATTGTCAACGGAGCTACGAAATCTATCCATTTATTAACTTTAATACATATCGGTTGATTTTTAAAGGTGGATGGTAGCCAACCAACAAACTGAAGAACTTGACCGCACGTGAACCGTTGGAATTAAAGTTAGCGGTACAAACACAGTGACCATCAACAGGTTCTCCTGTCAATGCGCGCATTACTATTGAGCACCTACAGGTTACCACTACTATATCGATCATAGGTCATGAAAGCTACCGCCAATACACAGGCAGACGGACCACTTGATAGGGTGTCGTCAGCCACTGCAGCATTACTAGTGGTGCTGAACCGTTGCCGCTCAACAAAGAATCTGTAAATCAACCTGCTTTTAATGGCGGCCCTCCTACACTGCAATCGAAACACGCGAACTTGATTTTTAGAAGGAGTGTATGCAAATAAGCGTCTTTATCATGCATGAATGCCGTCGGGGTTCAGGTGGATGATACAGGAGCTTCCGAAACGTGTTGTGCCTTAACAATTGTTAAATAAATATGCGAGGGCCCAACTCGAAGGCAAGGGTTACTGTGGTGGTTATAAATATATAAGTAACAAAGAATTGAATTATATTGATTCCCCGTAGATTAGGAAATATTACTGTAATAAATATGTGTAGTGCTATTTTTTTAAATGCGTCCCGAAGAGTTCCTTTTATCGTTTCTTCAACACCATGTTAAGCTTGTGTATGTGTCGGTACTACTCTTATGGATGAATTAATTTGAATTTGAAAAAGATTTGCTTAGATTCCAGGATGGAGTCTCTCGCATCCAATATATTAGTTGAATATGATTTGATATTTTAATACATAAGTCATCAGAGTAGCAACTACCCACCCACCATCCACCGGACGTGGAGGACCCGAACTACCCATTAACGCTTCAACAATTACAAGCAGGCTAAAAATAATAATGCCTTAATTAATTTTACGCACGTTTACCGATTTTCTGCGTACAGTGGTCGTAGAAAAATAAAAGCTGTGCATTATTACATATTTGTTACAATTCATAAGTCGTAACATTTGTGTTGTCGGGAGAACAAATCCATGGTGTTATGTGTTACTAGCGGCCCCGTCCGAGTTAGTTTGGGTCGGGTTTATTAATTATATATACATGATTATTAAAAATCATATTTTTTATGCCTTGATTAGACATAATTAGAACTACTGATATTTTGTATACCTATCATCGCACAGTGACATGTTCTCACCGCATACCAATTATCGTGAAGATCGGTCAATCCGTTCTGGAGTTATAGCGGGATATGCAGACAGACAAAAAATTTCAAAATGTTCAAACTGATGTCAGCAGGTCATAAAACCAATATTTATCATGGAATTTGACAGAAATCTGGAATGTACAAACAGAGAGACATTACATATTTATTTAGATATATAGCCTGTCGTCTCCGCAATCATGTGTTTTCACTACATACCGATTTTCATTGGGTTATCTCGAGACGTACAGAGAAGCTCATCAGATTTATATAGTAGTATAGACTAAAAGCGATTAGTGAAAACCTTGAACATTTTAACGATGGGCAATTCAATCGAAATTTTGTATAGAAGTACTTTAAAAAAAGGGGTTATAAATCGACAAGAAAGTGGTAGATGAAAAAGAAAATACATTTTTAACATTTACCTTCTTTGTACACTGCTTCAGTATCGGCCACCACGTGCAATTCAACGGGATGCATGACCAACATAGCAAACAGTGAGTGCAGGTCCAGAGCCACGATCAAAGTCAAAATCCGCCTAAATCCGTACTCTGCCAGTAAATACGTCATCAGCGTAGGAAATTTTATTAAATGATATACAGTGTTATATGTCCACATGTACAGTTGGCAGTGATGCACAACTGAGACACCATCGACGACCACGACCGGGCAACAAAAACTTATGTGTGTACTATATAAAAGATGTCCACACAAAGTGTAACAAACATTATATGGAACAAAAATGGATTTTAGACCACGAAACTTCTGTTTAAGAATGCCAACCCGCCGACTTGCTATGCCCTAATTTAGGGTATTAGCAAACCTACTAAAGGTAAATCGCGTCGCTAAGGACATAAAAATGTAAAATTGTGTTACCATCTATACTTACCAAAGGTTCTGCGTGCGGTGTGCACGTCAACTTAAATTTTGCATAACGTCGTAGTATGTAAATAAGTTTTCGTGGTTTGCAAATTATTTAATGAATAACGGCTATCTACTTCACTATTATTTGTAATCGTGGCATTTTAAATTTCAGAGCTGACCGAAGCACCGGCAATTTACTCGAGAAGTTCTATCCTGACAAATTTATGGATTCACTAATTAAAATTGAGCAGAATTCTGTGTTTACCCAATAATTTGTAGTTTGTAAGGAAACTCCATCTCCGATTTCAGTTGTTTACAAGTACTGAAAGTTGAGGAGGTTAAAACTTATCCTTACAAAGTGTTGAAAATTTTTCAGAATTTATACATGAACACTAATGAGATAGGGATAAAACGGTTTGAAAATGTTTTTATTTACCTAAAACTAAGTAATGCTCGATTAATACCGTCCGTAATTAATAAACTTTAAGTATTATTAGTATTATTTAGATGACACATATTATTATTTTATTTTAAACTAGAAGCACGGCGACGGGACGACGGGGCGACACGAGCAGAACCGAGGATCGGATTCAGGGACACGCCCTGGGAGCAGGCAATGTCCAGAAGTGGAGTGTCGTTGATTGATAATTATGATAAACTGAATATACGAGTAGATTAGAAATCGGTCAAGTCGGAGTCTAGACTCTAGTTGTAAATGGCTACGGGCAAAAATTGTATTCATGCATATTTTAATACATGTACTATATCATAAATGGTTTTACCTACAGGCAAATTAAAGACGTAAAATCTTATGTTATAGGTACTTGTCTTATTTTTGGATATTGGATTGATAATAAATAGGTCGAGAATTTTCCTTAATATTGTAACATATGCATTTTAAAATTCCAGTTAAATATATTTCAACAAGTTCTTACTTACATATTTTGTAGTAGTATTTCAGTTGTCAAACGAAGTGTGATTTACAATGGCAATTGGATAACAACGGGTACATGCTACAAAGGTGCCATCAGCGTAACTAGTTTCTCTTACTAAAGTTATATAAACTTCATGTAAGAATCGCTTTTTATCTTCAAAAAACTTCCTCTGATTTCCGTCGCAATCATTCGCTCGGAAATATAAACGGAGCCTCCGGGAAGGTCCGTTGTGTCGTATTTACAGGCCCTCCGTGGGGCTCGATGCCGGCGGGTTCGGTTCTGTTGAATATTGTAGTGCTATGTTTATTTATTCCACCTTAACAGATTTTTCATATTTTTATTTGCTGATCTTCTCTGGGTATTGCGTACTGTTGGTGGAACTTCGATGTAATTATAAGTTTCGGTTTTTAGCACTGTTTAAGCGTTAACAAGTTATTATTGAATAACGACCGTATAACAATCACAGGCAGATTTCAGATTAGTTGTGTCGATAATGTGAGATTCCGATAAGAAAAACAAACAACACAGCTAGCTATCATTGATAACAATTTCCGAGACACGAAATCCTATGGTACGCTGCGTAATTTTGTCAGTTTCGAGACGATTACTCGAGCTGCTTGACCACGTATAGCATGGTTCTCGTCGATGATAGTTTATTAATAACTTGTTGAAAGCGTTGCTAACCACGAGGGTGGTTTGGGTAAAGACCGCTGCACGGGTTGCGTGTGGACGTCATAGGCCATACGTTGACTGGTCGACTCAAACGCACACGATTGCGACATTGCTACGTGTCGGGGACTGGTGTTACCTGTATGTGAGTCGTTCTTGTGCGACTGGTGTCATTGATGCATTGCACAGAAGATTTACTCCATTGATCTTGACGAAAGCAATCGCTTTTGTTAAATATATTTGAATTACATAGACGATTACTTGCGCCGAAATAAACTTGGAACACATAGACCCATGTCAGCAAAGTACCAACGTTAAGCAATTGAGCATTTTTTTACAAAATTACTTCAGTAGAATTTCAAAATCACATCATCACAATCGTTAAGCTTCGTCGGAGATATATGCTGGCCATTGGTGGTTTTCTTTAATTAATACTAGTTTAGTACAATCAGTGGGCAAAGACCCGTGCTTTGCAGTGGAACGCTATGATAATATAGTTGATTTGTGAACGAAGGGCCTTACGTCCCGGCCCTGGGCGAAGTGCGGCAGGCGCGACAGACGGCCGGGAGCAGCGCGGTGGTCGCACGCCGCCGTCGGTGTCTTGACACAATACAAAGTATCATTAATGATAACGTCGGGTGCAAAAGTTTATTCAATGTAGTTTTTGTGTTTCAGTAGGATTCAGATTGGTTATATTAGACGTGATTTCATCATGTTTTAGGATTAATTGAGTTGATGTTGGGATTGGATTCCGTTTTTGTCATGTCATTTATTGCCGTAAAATAAAGTGGATTGCTCCGTGGTTACGGTAAAGTTCAGTGAGGTGATTGCAGATGTGCGTGTATTGTTCAAAATAAAAACGGATTCTTTTGTCTAATTTAGTGTAACAAAGTGCTGCGATAGTGTGATAACGTCAGTGAAATAAACCGATTGCATAGACGTCACAGTATTAACGAAGTGAATAAAGTTGTTCGTCTGTTTTTTACGAATAAATATAAAAAATGTTAATTTAAATCTTCTTCGAGTAAAATCAAGTAAAGTTGTTAATTAAAACCTCATGAGCCTTGCGTGTCATCTGATAGGCAGTACGAAGCCTCCCAAGTGACATATTAACCACGTCAGACCCTATGGGACGCATTTTCCTCTCGGCTCGTGACCGTCTTTCCTGTATCATATTTTATAGAAATGTACTAATACTGAGGTTATTTCTATGCTCACATAGTTTAAAAAAAGCTAACTACTTTGGTTTTTTAATAGAGTTTTTCGTTTATATCCTTCGTATTTTTATGTATTTTTAGATACTCTTTTGTATCATCCAAAAGTAACAATTTTTTTTGGAAGCAGTCTTTATTGTATTAAACTTATGATCTCCAAGAATCTCCCGAGTATAAGCAGCATAGAAATAGATTAATTTTATGATCTCTTCGTTGCACGTGTTCTTATACAAGGGGAAGATCTGGACGTGGGCGGACGGACGAAACAATGAACGGATTTAATTTTCGCGGCCGGGTTCGTTGCCAAGGCGTAGGTTCTTTAACACAAGTTCGGTACGGCAACAGGCAGCCACACTGCTAAGAGACAGGTATAATAATACGAAACGTGATGACGACAATACTATTGAGATTATACAACTGAGGTATAATCCATTTGAAAATAATCCCCTGGATTCTTGTCTTTCAAGTTAAAATTAGTGCAACATTTGGCGAAAGCTTCGACTTGCCGTTACATAACGCGGTATTGGGTAATTTAGATTCCTTATGTTTTGAGTATATCGTTCTTACATAAGAATGGAGCGTACATATTACATATATACAATTGGATTGTTTGTATTTCCAGCACGAGCTCCGCCTTGTCAGTTCGGGGGGATAGTTAATAAACACTTATGGTTTTAGATTAGTGCGTTGTCTAAGATTTGCGATTTAATGCAGGACTCATTTTTCTAAACTAAATGTTTAGAACTAAAAAGATATGCCCACGATTTTTATGATTTGTATCGATTTTTTAATCCAGATAGATACATGGAATACAGTCGATGTCTGACTAATAAGCGAACTTCTGTTACAGCAATCGTGAAATCCAGTGATTAGATTATGCCTGTCGATATCAGTAGCGAATTTAAAACATGAAGATGTAGATAGTGTTATATGTGGAAGGAAAACGATAAAGATGACAGCAACATTCGTGATTCCTGTCTCAGGTGCCATCCGACAAGAGCGTGCACGTAATTAGGTCGAAATATCGGTTTAAAATGTTTAGTGTCCGCGACGGTAAAAGTTTAAAATCATAATGTGTCCGATTTTGATGGTATTCGTTGGCTGAAAAGACCACTTAAAAAGAGATAGCAAAAGATATATTAATCAAAACCAACAAAACTAGCCGGCAAACTTGTAGATGAGCCACCAGATATAAGTTGGAACGCGTTGTCGACAAAAGATGGAGGTGGTGAACCCGTTTATTAATAATGGGAAATGTATTCGTCATCTAACTTGATTTACCGTCCTCTGCAGTTTAAAATATTGAAGATATTTTTCAACTGTTTCTAGATTTATACCGCAAGTTCAGTTTTACAACATACTTCTATTTGAGGTATACGAAGCGCACCTTGCTACATATATGTTTGTCAAACTAATTTCTTCCCTGTTTATATAATGGTTTCAATTTGCGCAGCAGTAGATATTTATATTCGTGTAATATCTTGATGTAGAAGCGCACACACAATACCATAAACGTATCAAGAATCTTGCGGCGACTAGTACTTCGCAAAACAAGTATAGTTTTATTCCCGGTATTTATATTTTGAATATGAGTATATAAACTTTAATGTTATATTTGATTTTGTCAAAGGAAAGTGAAGGGATAACGTTTTTAACATCGCAACTTTTTTTGCCAAAGTAAATAAAAGTTGTTCATTTGACCAACCTTGTTTATTATTAATATTTACTAATAGACTCCATCGGGCATATCCTGATGCATATTTACCGGATTCTATCGATAATGTCCTTTTGCACTATCTCCAAGAATCCGATATTGCCTCACATCACCTCAGATATGGAGTTTATTGCATCGTTAAAGGTGAGGCGGCTGTCGGTACGAGTAGGTACTGCATTGCTGCCACGTATGAATCTGTTATGGATTATTCATTTGGCTGTCTACATAAGACGTGAGAAGACACATATCGGTTTTTCTGAAATAATATTCAATTGATGACGTACCAATTTTGAATTTTTGCAAAAGATGCTCGGAACGTGGAAATGAACCTATCATTTAGCATTTCCTTTACATCCTACTGTTCTGGTTAACATAACATATGCTTAGGCTGTATGTAGTACTCGTATGTTTAGGTTATAT
The DNA here is from genome assembly GCA_003671415.1 of Megathymus violae. Classification (NCBI taxonomy): domain Eukaryota; kingdom Metazoa; phylum Arthropoda; class Insecta; order Lepidoptera; family Hesperiidae; genus Megathymus; species Megathymus violae. The sequence goes on from PDGT01000025.1 coordinate 4,384,962, forward strand.
GTCGAGACATTTCGCTATGTCAATTACCATAAATATCATCTCATTTTACAAATGCTGGATTCGTGTATTTGTAATCTGTTATCGTATAACTCATTGCTCTCGTCATTCTCTAGCATCGATCCGAACTACAATCACATTTATTAAATTTTGCTCTGAAAGTTGTTCGGTGTCGAGAAAATACTGTCATAGAATTTTATCTTGTGAATAGACTCTCGATTCCAACGCACTGGAGATTTGAGATTGATTCTATAATGAGATGATATTTTCTTAACTAACCGTGATTACGCTTTTCAATTCACATATGATATTTTTAAACAAGCTAGGCGGAATTACTGGATTTGATCAAATATTATAAAGAAATTTCATGTCTGCCTGTTTCCTTAGGACTATCTTTCATTGACAAAATTGCTAGATGTATCTTCTTTAATTTTTGTCAAAATTCTTCCAATTAATAATTACATACCTAGCGATACCTACTCGTAATAACAGCTTCTCTAAACAAGATTCGTGAGGGCACATATAACTGCTCTTCTCCCCCGCACCGATACGTCGTACGCGGCGGGATTCATTTGCAACTCTTAAAAAATGGATTACGCCTCCATTGTCCCCATTTAAAATACTTTTCGTTCGAAATGAGCTTCCCCCAAACCGGCTACAGGAGTCCGTGATGCTATTCACCGTTTTGGAACTGTAATGTGGATAAGGTTTGGAAATACGATTATCTAATATTTTTGTACTCCATTCTTTCTTTTTATTAGTGGCAAAGTTGCAAACGAGCATGTGGTTTAATTTATGTAGCTATTTGTCTACAGTACTTCCATAAGTATATGTTGGAGACAGTCATGAATATGGTAATCAAACGTAACGCGGCACGTGACCCGAGTGTGGGCAGCACCGTCGCTATGACTCGACGCTCGGGAACTCTTTTTACAACGGAGCTTAGATAAGGGACAGGAGCTATGGCAGAGCTCACTTGTGGGTCAACCATGCTGGAGATTGTACCTCTCTCCTAGGAACCATTACACGTTTCGTTTGTAATTATCGTTGACAGTGAATTCTTGTGTAATAACGTAACTCTGGGCGAATTCTGGTCTTCTGATCTGTCTCTCCGTCATATACGTTTTCTATCTATATCTTATAAATTGCGAACGAAATTTTATTTACACAATGAAATTCATGCTGTCGTTTCACAGTTCGTTTTGAGAATTTGCTCGTTGCACAAAATTATACGGGGAAAGACGATGAATTCACTACACAATTCTGCGTCAGCTCTAACTTTTCTTTTCATTTAAACGTCAGCATGGCGTCTTATAAGATTTTTGTCGTATCTACGTCTCACTAACGAGGAACTAACGAGGACTCGCCATACTTAATTATCACTGCATTTACAATTTACGAGTAAGGTTTGCCACCATTTATCGTCCACCGTTAAACCTCTACTTGTATTTGATAATATAATATCTTTCTTGCAATAATATTTTGTATTCGAATCAAGAATTCGAAGAAACAAGAATTTGGCAAAAAAAACAATATTATTTAGAAATGTATTTAGTAGTTTATCGTGGCTTTCGCTTACCTTTATTAACAGTTTCCGTGCAAAAAATATCCAATTCGCCTCGTACTTATCATAAAATTTTTATGCGGTATGAACATGAATCAGGTATCGTCGCTCAGTGCCTTCGCAACTCGAAAATGTAACCACACACAAATGTTCAGTTGGTACTACGCTACGCCTCGACGAGCGCGCGCCGCCAATAGTCGTCGAAAGCTCCCCATTGACTGACTTTTTGTGTTGCCTCGAAGCACAGTTCCGTGTTCTGATGATGTTTTCAGCGCACTCGCTACACACAAAGAATGCGGTTTCAGATGTCATTTTTGCATCGATTTCTCGATGCGGGTAACGTGTGTTTTATTCTCAACGGGCGAATTCCCATCGAGTCGATGACTTTAACGTGAAATCATCGTCGACTAAATGAAGTTCGTTGTTGTACCTTACTCGGGCGTCAGCCGTCTAAGGGAAACAGCGGTTATTACTGTTAGCCCGTTTCATCATTTACTATTATATTATTTCATTTATTTGTGGTGATTTCACCAAACATTATTTAATGTATTCGCATTTTGGACTAACAAATATTCTGAAACAATGAGCCACCGATAGATGGAATCTGTTATAAATCCAAAAAATATATTTCCATTTGCCAAAATACCTTTTTACTATTCCTTCCTTTTTTTATATATAACTTGCGACATACATTATACTCGTATATATACTAGCAAAATTATGTAGATATAGATTTAATGTAATGTAATGTATTTTTTTCTAATTAATTTAATTTTAGACGAGGGTGCGTCATATAAAAATTACCCGCAAAATATGAACGTAGGTTTAAATATTTCAAAGTTGACCGTGTACGTGTGTACGTACTCACTGTGTGTACAGTGAGTTAACTTTACTCCGAAGAAAACTGTTTCTCACAAGGGCCTGTTCTAAAATTTAAACCTTCCTTTTATTCGCGAGCCCTCCGCGACCTTTCCCAAACGTTTTCGGTCCAAAACCATTATCCGCGTTTAGATTAAGGCCGGCACAATGTGGCGAGTGTGTCGAGTGTGCGTGCATACTTAATAGCGGTATGAACGGCGTTACTGTATTTTACTACTCATATGCTCCCGTGGAGTGCAGCGCTACCGTTACTCAACGTCGTTTATACTCGCACTTTACACGGCAGCGGGTGAGAGCAGGCTGCGCCGGCTACGCGGTTTTGGGCGGCTCCTAGTTGCGGAAATTCGCGCTGTTTTTATTTGCTATTGACGTTTTCTCTTGGTTTCGCCACCAGGAAATCGTATGTGGCTCGGTGTCTCTGCTACTGCTCGCGACGCACTCCGCGCAACGATGTTTAATTAAATAAACTGTACAGTGCCGCCACACTGTTTAACTGGGAAACTGCAGGACGCTGGAATTTAAATCGCCTGATGTTTTTGCGAATTGCAAGGATAACTCTTTAATAGATATGTTTTGAACGTGCCCGACGTTTGTAGAATAATACAAAAATATCGTTTTTGTCAGTCAGTAATATTTTAAGTAGGTAAATCTGCATTAACGAAGTTACATTAATTTTTGATTTTATTCTATAGTTGTTGGCCATTAAAAACGGTATTACATACGGTACGACCGAAATTCACTGCAAAATGACCATTTTACGCTGAAATTGTTTTTTCCTTGTATTATTTTTATTCTTTATATTTTTTTTTGTAATATTTAGTGTTATTGGAATTGTCGCCGTTGTGAAAGTTGTATTTCTTTGTTTCTTTCTTTCAAATTATAAACATTGAAGTATAAAATTGATAATTCAAATTAAATTTATGTTTGGCATTCATATCCGTGGACACTCCGATATATTTTTCCGACCGATACATCACTACTTGGAAACTTAGCACTGCTATGGTAATATGTTCCGCCCACATGGTGAACTTTATAATTAGTTGCAAGTTGCAAGTTCGCAGTGTGTATACCTACAGTAGAACCGCGTCAATATCAATATTTGAACTCTAATAATTGGTCTTAACACTGTATTGTACACATGTGTGTATGTTTGTGCGTGCGTGACTTAATACCACAATGAATAGCTATGTAATGAACACACTGAAATCTATATTTACACCACTTGAAAAATTATTTTGCTATTTGAAAGGTACGTTCTTCTGGATGGACATAAGTATGTAGTATTTATACCATATGCACACATTGTTCAATCAGAACGACAGAGCCAGGGCGGGCCGCCTGTACTAGTTCGGACGAAGCCATAACGCCTTTTTGACCAATTTCAAGAGCTACTTTAGTTTTCTAAAGTTAGCTTAGCTACTGGTATCATCTAGTACTACCAGTTGATAGATTTATTATGTGACGATTGGATTTAGCGTCACCTTGTGGATTTCCGTAAAACTAAAATTTTTTCTACTAAATTTAGCTTTGTTGACCCCATAGCCCAGTTGGTAGTGACCCTGCCTGCCGAGCGAGGGGTCCCGGGTTCGATCCTCGGCCGGGGCTGATATTTATGTGACGTATAAATGTTTGTTCTCGGGTCATGGGTGTTTGTAATGTCATATTTGTGTACATTAATGCCACCCGCAACACAGGGAATCCTAGTGCGGGGGTGTGAGTGTGAGAAAGTTTGTTTCTTTGTTATGTCTCTGTTCCAATTTTGATTTAAATGTTTTGCTCCCACGAAGTAACAAGACGATACCTACATATAGCGGTAAAATTAAATAAATCAAATGGGCACACGAATATATACCTAACGGGTTTCACAATGGCCTATCCAGTGAAATTATATTTTTAGTAGATTATGAAACGCTCAAGAGCTTTTACTTGTATTTCCATCATAAACCTTAAGGTTATTTGCACCGGTGCACCGCCGTCGACCGCACGCACCAACATACATAATTAGCGCGCGTGGCGCACCCGGGGATTGTATGTTATTAAGTCAACAAACATATAACTAACGCAGTACATTCATTTAATGTAATATAATTTCTCACTGTCCATTAATTAGATTAGATTATTTTATAGATGAAATGGGATCTACGTCTAGGTCCTTGAAAATAAACTAGAAAAATCAAATGTATGCACCTCACGGTCGCCGCTAGGTATAAACATAAGTAAAAAACAAAATCTGCTGATTTTGTACTTCCCATCAAATTAAATATTCAAAGTAAAATATACTTCTTGGACGTATTGGGGTGGTCTAAAATTCTCCCCCACATCCCATACTGGCAGAACGGGGTGTCGTAAGAGGCGACAAAAACCATCCTGCTCGGTGGTAGGACTTCGCATAAGGATTATATTATCAGTATTATTATTAAGTCATTAATATTATTGCTGGTAGGTATCATTATCTTTCCGTGAAACCTGCCTGGCTACCACCGTCCTGCTTGATCCTGCCGCCAAACTCGTCTGCTCGTTTGACGGCTATTAACATTTAAAAAAACTTATTACTGCAATGTAAATTAGTCCTACCACTTTGGTGGTCCAGGGTAACCACTGATAATACATATAAAACGATCCTGATCCTGTAGTTTTAAATATATTTTAATATTTAAGAATCTGTTGTGTCTGTAGATGCAACGGTGCGAACTATCCTTGCCAAGTGAAGGTTTGATTCCTAACCGTGGCAAATATTATGTTTGCTCTCATATTTTGGTTTTTATGATGCTGTTGGACGTGTCAACGTGTCTCGATCCAAGGGTGTCAGCTGTTTTTGTTGCGTGGGAGACACAGCTATATCGACAAGGCATATTAGGCTTGGTTTTTAGTGAATAAACATATGTCGTGCACGCTAATCTAACGGGTGGTTATTGAATACGGCGTGACGTAACGCAGCCGAAGTGCTCACTGACTGCACCTGGACGTGCCACACGATCAGTCGTCAACCTCCATTAGCCGCGCTTGTGGCTAAATTGCTACGAATATACTTAAATCGAGGTAAAAAATTATATCTTTGTACCTGAAACATTCCCGACAATTCTCCGTAGCGTTTTTCAGTGTCCATATGCGTGTGAGCCGTCCAGAGACAGTGGGTTGCGTTGAACACGACACCCAAACATCGGCGAGAAATAGATTACTGCAGTAGTTGTAACACAATCAATAAATAACCGTGGATGTCGCTCGTGACGAGCGCCATCCACGGATGATGGATTCACACCCTACCGTATTTTCTGCTTGTTGTCCATTTACTTGCCATTTTAAATTATTATTTGCTTCGTAGTGATTTTTTCTCAAGCAAATAATATTTTTTTTGTATACACGCTAATAAAATCAATACTTTTTATTCGTAGCGGTTCATTATTTGTGATTCTACGTTATTTTAATATATTTTTCAAATAGAATTTTTAACATTAAAATATGAAGAAAAATTCAGGTAGGTATGCGGCCATCTCATTATTTGTGTTTTCACGTGAAAGGCGTCGACTCGACCGTGACTCCATTACGTTACTTATGCGGACCGAGTGACTCTCAGCTTGAACAGCCCTGCAAAACGTACAATGTACGCCACTCGGCAAATGTGAAATATGTTGACGAACAAATACGGTACACGGCAACGGATTTGTTGCAGTGATAAATTGTATATATAGATACCAATATAATATATTTATAGTAATTTAGTATTTATTAAAAAAAATATGTACAAACAGAAAAGTGGTACACACGTTCATGAAACAAGAGATAGGCATAATTTGGTTACATCTTCATATTGTCTTCAAAAGGTACAGCGATCTTTTATGGGGCTTGAAGTTCGTTTTTATAATAAGGTTTCAAAGGTGATACGTGAGTTGCCCATTAGAACTTTAAAGCGACGCATTAAAATACAACTTGTAAACAAAGGATATTATACTATAGATGAATACATTAATAACAAGGATGCCTGGAAGTAATAGTGTCGAAACAAGTTCCGTACAGGTTTAAACTTTTGTAATTACCATGTGTTGTTTAAGAGATGTGCTGAGGTTCCCTTTACCGTTTCTTCTCCTCATTGTTAAAGCACCTTTTCAAAACGATAGTAGAAGCGAAAAACGACGTGCATAACTGTATTTACATGATTAAATGATTTTAAATTTGAATATGTAAAATAACAGCTTCTTGCCATATTTGAAAATATTAATTTGTAAATAATTTTAAAATGTCTCACCCGGCATTTCGCATCGTCACTAAAAGATTAATGGCACAAACTGAGCGTGTAACTACAGTTGTAATCTTGTGAGCGTTTTACATAACACTGAAGTGACAAAACGGAAATCGAACACCGATCAACTGACTCGTCAACACCTATCGGAGGCCGTCCATAATCCTGTTACAACGGGCGTTCTACAAAGGTTTATTCGTACACACACCCCAATAGAATAAACTCGCAAAGCACCGTAAGGGACAGCAATCAATTAAGTTTATTGTCATAGAGAATAGGGTGCAGCCGTATCATGCTCAGTGAAGAGCTGTACCAGGAGAAGTAGTAAAAGATTTACTACTCTCATTGCGTGATCGGGCGTTTGCAGCGGGGCAATAAGTACGGGTACTATCCACCTTAGAGTTCATATAGATTTTATATTATTATATAAAAAAACGTACACTGGTTACATTACATTGAAATTATGGTGATTGCTTGTATGTCCTGTCTGTGTCTCGTAGCTTTCTGCAGTTTGATCAGCTGTTGCATTTCAATGTGATCACAATCATAGACAACCGTGCCATGTTAAAACCGAATTTTGCATGTCTGTCTTAAAATAACAACTTTATTTTGCTGTTAACGATCGTACAGTATACCCACTTACCCTGATGATGCTCCGTTTCAATGCGAATCACGTGTTGGTGACATTATGTATGTTGATGTATGCTTACATTTATGGAACGGGAAGCAGGCAGGTGCTACGCACGTCTAAAGGTGTACATATAATATCATACATCGTGTTCGCGGTCTCAAAGTAAATTATTACTTACTTACTAAAACTATAGTGTATAATACAGAGTCTAAGTTAGTGCTCAAGATCAATGAATAAACACATCAGTGATTCACCTCCGACTCGTTTGGATGTTGATGGTGGTGGTGAAGGCAGTTCAGTCAGTACTACGTAAATGAAAAATAATTATATACTTAATGTAATTGATAGTATTAGGCGTTACTTTGCGTCAATTCATTGTTATTAAATTAGTATTAATTTACTTTGCAACAACCCGCAAACACAATGTATGGTGGTATATAGTTCCTATATGCATGAAACCTCCCTCCCTCCCACAAAGGAAAACATGCAGTTATGATAAAAGTATATACCAACACACATACCGTCACCAACACGTGTTTCGCTCCCAAACAGAGCATCATCAGGGTAGTAGACTCTACGAGTGTTAACCGCAACGTGTGCGCCGGCTACTGAACGCGGGCCTTTTCACAAGGGTCACGTTCTATAGTCAACGTGGTACACACACACACACTCCGCCGAGTCGGCCCGCTGCTGCCGGTCACCGGTGTTGCGGTTTGTTCGCTCGCTGTACAGCCATCAACCGTACGGGGCGGGCGGCCCGTGCAAATGGTTTAATCACCGACCGCACGCATGACACACTCAATTAGCGGCAGCGAACGCCGTGACGTGTGATCGGATGCGATTGTCTGGATGCATCATATCATGCGAATAATGAATGCGGCCACAATCTACGTTAATAACAACGCGCGGAGCCGACGGCGTACGTTGACTAATTTTGGGGATTTTAATTTAAGTAAAGTTTTTGACCAATATCGACGCCAAAAATGTGTTTTTGGAATTTTTGTCTATCTCTCAGTACACGTTTAACACTAAAATCATTCAACATATCGGTTTTGGTTTAAAGAAATTTATTAACTTAAGAGATTATAAAAAATAACGTATAACACATAACTAATTTTAACCACATTATGTCCTGCTAAAGGCGAAGTAGTTGCATATATCTCACTCATACCTCTATTGATATACATCCTTGAAATGTAATTGCACTTCGTCATAATAATAAAATCCAAAAATACATTTCGCTTTAAATGATTAAAAATAATAATACACGTGGTCTCTTCAGTTACCAAATCAAAATTTGATATATTACAGACATTTTTTTGTCAGAAACAATTTGTAATTAGAAAATTTCAGACAGGTATGTGAAATAATTTTACAAATGTAAGCAAACATGAAAAATACTTACAATATAGATACTGTATGCTGAAATAAGTAAGATGTTTAGTTTTTAAACTTACTTCAAACAAGGAGGCGGTTCTATGTTCGAGTATATGTAATTTTATTTTTGTTGTTTGCAGAGCCGCAACTCCGTTGCTTAAGCGCTGATTTTGATGTTTTTTTTTGTTTTGTGTTTTTAAACGATGCCTCGTAGTTGGTCCCCTATTTTTTAATTCTACTATACTAATAATAAATTGAACATTTTAAAAAGAAATTATTATCGCTTATGGTGGTGTTACGTATTCAATTATATTTAATTTGTTTAAAGTTACAATGAAATTGTGGTGAAGATGGGAATTAAAATTACTTAACATAATAAACGTATTTCAATCAGCCGGAGTCCGTGTCGCTCGCTGTCGTGTTTATTAACGATTATGTAACATTATCATTACAAATTAAAAGTGTGTTGACGCGGTTTTTTTGGACTGCTAATTTGTATCTTCGGTCTATTTAATATATGAAATTTTTGAGAATTTCACGATTTGATTTATTGTTATTTTGAAATATTCATTTACAATAGCGTTTGCATGTATGTATGTAAATATACAATATATGTTTAATATATAGTTGTTTTCCCCTGCCCGCTCTTGGTGTCTTTTCAAAATGTCCTTTGCTACCCAAAGGTAATCTGGAAGAGATTGCTGTCAGCAATAGGATCGCCTTTTACTATCACTGATTTTTTTAAATATTTACTGGTGTCTTTTGCCTTTTCCTGCTGTGCAATAAAGAATATTGTATCAGTATATTTTAACAAGTGACTTGTTTTATCATTTAATGTCTTTACAGTCATGATAATTTATGACTTACCATAAATTGTCATCAGCGCCAGCTAATTTCTATACTCGACTTCTATTCAGAGCAATTTAACTGTCTGTCAATATTTGGAAATTCTCGGCAACATCACCTCTGTCTTATATTATTCGTTACGTTAATTTACTGGTTACTGTGAATATTTCATTCAATAAAATTAACATGTTTGTGATGCGAGTGGGAATTTGTAAGTATTCTTGCATTCCTAATTCTGCAATAATCGAGATCGAACCACGATTAGACTTTTGAAGAGTTTCACATAATTTGAACTATCACAATATATGACCTAAGATGAAAATTACAAAAAGTTTTGGACCCTTTCTAATATTGCAAACTATGAATGGAGGATTGAAAGAATCGAATGGGGACTTTACATTTTTGTTAAACGTAAATTTAAGTACGATGTCCTGGACTTGTTGAAAATTTAACTATAAGATTTGTGACCTTACTAGAAATTTGGTTTCTGTTCAAAAGGATCTCGGCCATTTGTTGACGAAAATACGTGAAAGAACGAGCCGGATCAAATGAAATCCCCTGTCTTCGTGCAGCGAAAACATTTTAGTTTTACTTACAAGGAAATTAATTTTATTGCTTGCTGTATGCTTATGAATGAATGCTGTATGAATAGGTTTCTTGCTGTTTTTCGTTGTTTCTTGCTGGAAGCGAAACCTTTTCGTGCGGTTAATAGTAGACGTGTGAAACCTTTCTGACTTCTCCGAATTTTCGCTCGATAGCGCGACGGCTTGTCCAAAATCTTCGTGCTATTAAACATACAACTTTAACGTTGAGATCAGCTATTTTGAATTCAATCAGCTTTACTACACTTTAAACATAAAAATACTTAAGATGTTATGGTCGCTATGGCCTTTCTGACCATGGGTGGCGGTAATCAAGTTCTATTTAGGTGCACAATCTGCTAATTTCCCGGATATTATCATAACAATAAGGGGAGATCTTATAAAATAAAAGTGAAAAATTAGTGCTATTTGTAGATACAGTAATTTTTTCGTTAAGTTTTAATAAGATCACCTATAAACTAACAACGAAAAGTAATAATCAACATTCTTCTTCCCGGTCCTTGGTTCAATGTCGTCTTGCACAGCTCATTACAAGATACAAGGCTTGTCGTATGGATATAAAATTAAATCACATACCGAAAAGGAATGATAACCTACATTTAAAGCAAGACGCCTATGAGCTATTCATAGGGATTAATAAACGGAATCAAAGCGGGGAGCAGTCTAATTCGGGGGCTCGTTCCAGTTCCCGCTCATTTGAAACTTCCTCAATAGATACTTCGTAATTAGTTACAATTCAACCAACAATAGATGCTTGGGGCACATTGACAAATGATGTAGTATTTTCTATTGCTATAAAAGTTACGTGGGGTGATGTCCAAAATATATACAAAAGGAAAAAAGACATGTTAAAAGTCACTGATAGGAATTTAAACCATACTTAAACTTTATTTTTAGTAAAATTGATGTGATTTCTGAAGAGATAACTAATACGTTCGTGTTTTTACCCTATTTCGAATAAATATTTTAATATAAATTAATTATCTAATCATCACCGCTTCTACATTTAATTGTATAGTGATTAAGGTTAATAGGGTAACAGGATTTATCTATTATTTATAAGATCCAGCTCGTGTTTGTCTATCCCTCGAGCAAAGAGTAAGTAAGCCGACTATACAGAGATAGCCCCGTTAGTTGAATTTACAACTTCAGTTTTACCTATCGTCTACCGACCTTACGAGTATTACTATTTATTCCATGATTAAGACCATTCTTTACTACCTACTTGTAATATTTAAGTTAGCAAATGTATATTTAGGTTTATTGCAAATTTGTTTGTTAGTTTCTTACGTAGCTAGTGTGTTTAACTTCCACGTTCAAAATGTTGGTTTGGAAGAACGGTATTGTAATTGGTATAAAATATTGAAATCCTGAATAGCCGTTACGGTAATAAGAATATATTGTAATGCGACCCGACTAATAGTGAGTGAACAGGTAAACACCGTTGCTTGTGGACATTCGTAACAGGGGCTTCACTGACGCGTTGCTTACCTAGATGGAAACAGTGAAGCCACTTGTTTGGTACCTCTGTGTTAAGCCTTACGGAAGCATTTTGGTGGTTGCGTAGTTGTCCCGTGTATAGTGCTGAATGAAAGCAAAGAGAAATCCTCTCTGCACGGCTACTTTATTGATTAACTAAACCTCATTGAAATTCAGCTCGCTTCCGTCCGCCTTTCCCACCTTCGCGTTCCTTAATTACTCCCATCTTCCTTCCACTTCAATCTCTCACTTTAACTGTTCAAAATATTAAATGGGAAAAAGAGGAATGTACAAAGTGGGTCCTGTTTGTGTGTGTACAACTTTTTTGTAGGCCCCTAGCTTTATTCTACTTAAAGAAACGACTACGGAAGTGGATGAAGATTAATTTAACGCCTCTTTGGCAGTTATTATTAAAAAGACTTTTCAATGACAAAAAGATAATTAAGCAATTAATAGAGACTTAATCGCGTGATCTACATAGGAGCTTTTCATGTATTAATTTTAAAAAGACATTTAGTTTTGGCTGTATTCATCTCGCCAAAATTTACCTGCATAATTAACGAACAGTTAAATACGCTGAGAAAGTAAAATATCTGATTTTGTTTTCATGTTTTTGATCCTATTTCCCTTTTCCAACATATAGATAACGTCTCAAATTCGTCAGGTTTTCTTACCTAAATCTTTTTTCAAAAAAATGCCTATCGCGAGCTTCGCTGACAGGTTCAAATCTCACGAAGTTCAAAGCCGAACATATAAAAGGGTTATTAAACCGTTATGTAGAAGATAACAACCAGCCTTTCAATCCGGCGATCTCATTGTCAGATTTTGTCTTTTTTTTTTCTCAATCTGGAAAGGTCCACCGGTTACTAAGTTTAGTTTCAGGTTATAATGAATAATTGGGTATAATTTTTGAGTATTTCAAATGGGATTAATTCGATGTATAGGGAGCTAGCATCATTTAATTTACCGAAAGTAATTCAGCTTCACAAAGCTGCGGTACAAAGACTTCTACGAGTACTTACTGATATTAATTTCATCGCGGCGTTGGCAACCCGAGCCGCGTCCCAAGCTCGGAACTAACCGCAAATTAGTTTACCGAGTATATCGGTCCTCCCGCAGCGCTTATCGACATTCTATCCAAATTGTCGGCTATTAACATAAAAAAAAGGAAATTATTCAATAACGTATATTAAGCACTCCTAAAAGAATTGCATCGAACAGAATTTTCTGAGCGTTACCTGAGAGGGAAATTGCCGTGGGTGACACATTTTGTCATTGGGTAATCTTATAAATATACCACGCTGAAGCCGAAGCCAGCCGGTAGTATAATATAATATTCATTAATTCACACATATTTTGACATTATTGAATTTATTAAAAGTAGTTTTAAAAGTGGCCGCCGATTTTCTGACAACCGAGAGCTTCTAGAGATTTTTGCCAGCTATGTGTTAGTCCATTTTGGGACTGAATGCTTCTATGTGTATAAAGATATAATTAAGATGATTCTTTTATCTATTTCTAATTTCTCTTGCTTAATCGATTCAAGTAAATTTATATTTTATCTTTACATTCCATAACATACGTGATGTTTCAAGTGATTATAATTTATTATTATTAATTTTAAATTAATATACATTGTTTAATTTAAGATTTTTAATTTATACTCCTAAGTGAAAAGGGTGGTCCACCCCAAATTTTTTTTTATTTTTTAGACAAATTTTTTTATTTTTACTATTTTATGATATGGCTTTAAAAATACATACATCCCTAAATTTTCACTCTTCTGCTATCAACCTCTATTTTTTAATAGCGACATTAGTAATTCACTAATTTTCAACCCAGGTCGATAACTGATTAATTATCACTTGATCAGTTATCCCCGCCAGGCGTCTACCGGTGTTACTTCTGATCCAGTATACAGCACGGAGTAGGGATGGGAGTTGTTTTCTCACTACCTACAGTTTTCGGCCATTATTATTATTGTTTGTGCATCCGTCGTAATAGTGACGTTTACAATTATCATTTAACTATTTCAGTGTTATTTTCAAATAAATTTATCATTAATTCATTGATTCATATCACACCATGTTTTTCACACGGACAATTATACATGACATGCTGTCGAGTGGGCAAATCATCTAGTTCGTTTGTGTCAGCTAAAGATGGGATAATAAAAAATATTGTACACTACTGCGTTAAGGAATTGATATTGTTTTTTTAGTAAAATTATTATAATTAGCGATATATATAATTAAAAATGTATATGGCAAAACAACGTTTGCCGGGTCAGCTAGTTATCCTATATTTATTATTTTTAATTAAAAGAAATGAAATCGTAATTAAATGTCTATTATTTAATTATGTTAAATAAATAGGATGGACACAGATTTTTAGGATAAGAAACATACATATTAATTAGATAATTTATTAGGTATATAATAATTTACTGTTAACAGATGTTGTGCGTTTTCATACAGATGTATGAATATCTCATAAATATGGCGTTCAGTTCGGTTCAATAAAAGATTTGGTTGGACATCTTTTCTCGACGATCTGACCGACTGATCGACTAACAGTGCAAAGCCTCAGCTACGGGACATATAAACATTATATAAACGTTATAAAATTAACTTTTGAAATGTTTCTCTAAGCGCATTTTTTTTTCATTAGTAAATTGCACCCGTACGAATCTCGGACCGGCCGCCAGTATTGAATAAATTATAAATGGTGCATACGATGGTTTATCACCCATTGAAGTTTTTTTTACTTCTAGTTAACAGTTTTTTTACTTCTATAAATAACATTAATTCTATTCGAAACTGATCAAATATTCATTAGCGTGTGTGCCGATTCCCTCGATACTAATAATGGCTGCTATTTAATCAACGAACTCAATCACACGGGTGTACAAAAACAAACGCTTGCCTCCATTAGATATTCCCAGTTATGATAATAGAAATTCCATCTGATATTTCAATCCATATTCAAATTTCTGTAACGTAAGTTGGGTAACGACGGTCTTTGTACCGACGCTATGAGTTACGACCCAGATTATAATCGTCGGGTTATTTTTTTTGTGTTGATGTATGAGCACCCTAACACACTTTTTTTTTGGCAGGTAGTAAATCCTTTGTGAGGTTCGACAGGTGAATTATTACTATTAAACTTGCAGGATTAACAGTTTTACTTTGAAACTATGCCTCATGCAGAAATTGGGGTGCAAGGGGCTATATGTATCCTTCCAATCCGACCCTGTTCTTGTTATATCCGACTCAAAAGTGGTGGCACAACTAACGGACACGTAACCTTGGATCGTAAAGCATACTTAAATATTAAAACCTCACTCTTGCTCTCACTTGATTGGTCCTTCGGGGACCTAGGTCGAGCGCCTTGTTCATTACAAACTCTCGGAAGACAGTTTCGAAGCTACGAGACCTCAATGTCCTCTGGTATGCCTTGTTAGACAGATTGTACCTGCAGTTCGTCAAGTCTCGCCAGTAAATTTACTTTATGGGAACATCTCGGTTAGTTGTGATACAAACGTTACTTTGCACATTTTGCATATTCTCGGTGAAATGGTTTGAAATAACTCTGTAAGCATATTTACTATCGGATCGGTTCTGATGAACATTTAGACTAAGAGACACAATGTACGTGTTATGAGATCCTCTCAAATCGTATCTTTGCCTACTTTGAAATATACCTAAACCATACGTTTCTGTGAGCATGTAGGGTTTATTCTAACTGGTCAGAAGGAGTGTGCATCTGTAACCGATCTTACGTATAAACGGCTGTAGATCTTTTTGAGGTTGCTCGTAGATCTCTACAGGTGTGTAGCTTCCATATCAATAAAAAATTATAAGCTACAAATGAATTGAATACCAACTCATCGAAACATTACGTTATAAGCGGTCACACACCGTAACATCTATCGCACTCCGTTGGGATTACTCTGAGACATATGTAGTTTTCTATTTACGAACGTCGCAAAGCGCGCATTTATGTTATCCTGTTAGATATTACTTGTGCTATTGCTACTATTCAAAGGGAAACCACATTGAAGGCAAACACGGCAGCCATTATATTACAGGCCTATACGATATAGCTATTGCGGAACAACTACCCCACCAGAATCAATTTGTTTTATATTACTTTTTCCGGATCTATGCATCGATGAGCTCGAGTCTACTCGAAGTTCTCGTATGAATTCTTTGAATGTGATGGAACACGTCATCGTATAAAAAATATCAAAAATGTTACAACAAATAAAAATCTTTAGGTAAACAGTAGAAAACAAACTACAGAATATTGGAAAATTTTAGATAGATTAATGGAAATAATGATATCGATTACTCAATGCGACCTCCGAGTAACAGAAGAACTCATGTAATGGCGCTACTTCCTGTTTTCCACCTAACTACTGACAGCTGACTGACAGCGGTTGAAGTTTCTTAATTTGCGATCCCCAAACCTCCGCCTCCGGTCTGGATCATCGATCATCAGCTTCATATCATATTTCAAGGATTTTTTTATATTCTGGCATTGTTGAAGAATCCATTCTCGTTCTGTTATTTATTATTGATTGTATAGTAGAGTTTAAATATAATCTCGGGGAAATTCTGGTAATAGATGAACTGCATTAAAAAAAATCTTTGTAAAAGTTCTTACAAATTATGTAATACATTTAGCCCACTTGGTAGCACAAATCCAAGTTTGAAACAATTGCAGCTGCCTTGCGTTAAAAATTCAATGCCACCAAAGATGTTCCACTAAATAAATTTACTGGACCCTGGATGTGCGACAAATCTGTAAGTTGTTAATAAAATACGGCGAGTGCACGGTGGTATTGGTACACGACCGCGTTATTTAATAACGTAAATTTAATCAGTTATTGGAAGTGATGGACTGTTCTTTACTCTACGACCTATTTGTCTATCGTTTATTGCTTTACATTTCGGTTAATGAATCTGGAACGTTCCGTCTTTAGATATTCCAAAAAGTTCTAATAGTAGTTTCTTTCCAGAAATCGATCACAGAAATCTTATTAAAGTTTCCTTGGTTACGATGACAACGTAGCGTCTGTTAACTGAGCGCCGTTTGTAAAATCACAGCGATATTTAGCTTCTAGCGTAAATTTAAACGTGCACACTATTGACTAAAATATATTCCAATGAAATTTGTGGTGAAAATATATTCAGTGTCCAGTATCTCCATGTTCCTTCCCAGTTAGTCGGGTCTAACTGAATTGACAACAAATAAGGAACATTGAAAATAGCAACTTTAAATATTATAGAGATATAAATGGCATAAATTAACAAAAAGCGAAAAAGGCGCTTAATGCAACTATTTTTAAATTCTTCTTATATAATAAACTCATTCATTTGTCGATTGAAGATAAAATTTAGTGGTTACTATGAGTTACAGTCGATACGTTAAATACTAAATTGTGGTGTAAAATTACTTTATACCAGATGGGCCTTGCGTTAATATCGGTTGTCAATCCCCAATTATCGCCAATAACGCCGTACTCCTCCTGTAATTGGCGCGCTTTACGACCGAGCTCCGCCGAACGACGCCGCGGGTGTCCCGCTGGGCGTTTATCGCCCTTTTTCTTGCCAATCAATCTTAACAAGACAAATGTGACGATGGAATATATGTACTTGCCACTCCAGCTTGTGAAGCTTTTTAGGCGTTCGTACGTCCAGGGTGTGGTTTGCATTAGCAGAAACGTTCACAGAAACGTTTTTGAAGTCGAATAACGATTGCCACTATAGTTCATATCAGTCTTCTACATACTTAAAACAGGACTACAATTCCGTTGGAAGTCGGTTAAATCAGTCACATATTTATGGCTGCTTCAATACTGTAGAGTAGAGCTGAAAAGCTTCAATTGAACTGAAACTGAAATACAAGGTTTAATTAACAGGTGACGCTGCGCCTGTATCATCAAACAAGCCGTGTATAGGGTCACAGGCTAATTAATGTTTTAGAGTAACACCGTGTCATTGGCCCAGTTTTAGCTTACCGATATAAATCTTCTTTGATATATACTCGTATCTCACCGAATATTATCTACTTCGGTTTAATTGATAGCACGCCTGGATAATCCCTGGTCAAGACGTGTCGTAAAAACTTAGGCATGTTCGGATAAATTTCATACAGTGTGCCGATCGAAGGCAGATTCAATTTTAATGTGTGTAGACTATTCTGCTTGATTTTAGATATTTGTTTAATAATATTTCAACACAACATTTCTAACAACGAAATAAACTGTTATATTATTACAATAAAAACTCATAATCTAGACTTACACGGCAACCTCTGTGAGAATATGTTAACGTGCTTCATAAAATCTAAATCTGTCTAAAATAATTTACATTCTTCTCTATCTGGCAATTAAAGTCAGCAGGGCTGATCATTCGTCACTGGACATAACATGTTTGTGCTGATCCATTGCACGATATGCTATCCATGTGTAAAAATTAAATCTGCATCTGTTCATTTCTCACTGCTAATTTTAAGGTTACGGGCTCTGTTATGCCCTTGATGTGCGCTAAACAAGTGAACACCTTTTACAAGTGCCGGCATATGAACCTTTCATTTTAGACCAGTTATCACAGAGATTGTATGTGTGCGTGCATACATACAAATCTATGTTATATACGTATGTCACAGACGTCAAATTCGCATCATATTTTGTGTTGCTAATTGATTAGCTGAAGATTCAACGCTAAACTTAATTGCTCCATTGAATGGACGAAATAAACATTGTGTATTTATGGATGCAACCTGTTCCGGTAAAGCGGTCGCTGTTACTAAGTCTCTGTCTCGATAATCATTCTTTAAACAATCACATTTTAAACAAGCTTCATGATAAAATAAACATATATATAAATATGTGAAATAATTTATTTCCTTATAACAATATTACTATTAAACATATAATATTTTACCCATTTACGTGTATCGCTATTTCAATTGGCTTTGAAGTAGTCAAGTTCGTTGATATGTCTCTCTTCTTTCTTCCTTTTTATTTATTTGCAGCACGTATTCTACTAAAGAAAAAGTAATGTCACTAGTGTTTCGTCATATTTTATGTAACTGTTGCTATTGCTAGGTTAATGCTGCCTGGGCAGGATTTTACTGTGTAAACAGCAGTATTAAGAAGCGAAAATTCGTTTTATGTAATGGGTCAATGTCAGTAAGCTTAACTGTATTTCGCCAAATACAGCAAAAACTAGTTGCTTGGTTTTACTCATTATTATCATGTTGTGAACGATTGGAAACTCGTTGCATATCCTTTTGTTCCTCCATCGAGGCGTGTACCGGGAAGATGGATGCGACATTCGATACAGCCACATTTAACCTGAAGTGCCATCTTAGTTCAGTCCATCGTCGAGTAAGGGGCTACACTGTTCGAACAACGTCTGTCACTACAGCGTATTTTATATCCCACTGCGGCTGACTCAGTCTATTCTGTTGCATCTTCGGTTTCTATAGTGTTCAGTGTTATTTATCCGCGATAAATTATAACATGTTTCTCTTTAAAATATTTCCACAAAACTATTGTGACGAGTGAAACCAAAGATACGTTGAAACATATTTTTTGTTTTTGTTTGACGGTACTAACTATTTTTATAAATTTTGAATAAACGGCACAGTCTTTTAGTTATTTTCGAATCCATCACGGTTTTTTTTACGTAACTTTAAGATAAAAAATACTGACATAATCTGATTTCTTTAAACAAAATAAAGTTACATGGACATGAACAACTAAAAATGAAAAAAAGGCACGAATTATATGTAGTAACGACAAACTATGTATATAATTTAATTGGTATCAATAAAAAATTTTAAAACCCAGATAATGTGATAACAATAACAATCATCATAATAGAAATTTTAAGTCGATATTGACGAAAATAAACATTCCAAAAAATGTATCAGACATCATAGTAACGCCAGTATTAAGTGAAACAAATGTACATTTTAATGCAACGATAAGGAAGGTCTACTGCTGACACGAAGCAAGTTGTCACTTTAAAATGCACCTTATTCGCATTTAAACACAGTAAAGTTGAGATTGTACATAAAGTAAAATGCGTTAAATGAGACCGGTTTAACCCAACTAGAAGTTGTACGAGTACATTTCCGCTGTGTAACAGTGTTTAAGAGATAATGTGTTAACTATAGACGAATAAACAACTGCTAGAACATTCACGAATTATGTTTATTACAGCAAGTTTAGAAACTTTTGGACATTCTTTCTATAAATCATACTCTATTATACCGCTTATCTGTGTCAACATAATGTGAAAATGAAAACATCTTGAGTTCTTTGATAATCTACAATGACTTGACCGTCGTCAGCTTGCAAATTGAGACTTACTAAATCGTCGTTACAATAAAGTGCACGCGAGTGTTATGATATCATCAATGTGAGTGTGTGGGCGTGCGGTGGGTGCGGGCCGGGAGTGGAGCGAGGCGAGGGGATGTTCGCGCGAGATGCAGCGCGGAGCCGGCGCGTGCGCGTTGCTGGGTGCGCCGTGCACGCGCAAAAACGGCGCCGTCTGCACGTGCCGAGTGCACACCGCTTTACTGCAGGTTAGCTGTATTGTCATTAATCCATTAATAAATTAAAGTTTCTATCTCCATGACTTGAGGTACTATAAACGAGTCTGTCCATGTTTCTTACAATACGGGGAATCCAACTGCGAATGTTTCGATTATTAATACTGTGGAATTTATTTATGGAGTGGAATGCAAGGTTTGAATAAGTTTTAAAGGAGCGTCATATATATATGATTGAAAAAGAGGAAGCCATATGATAAGCTAACTGCAATAGTCCAACGGTACGGTGCAGAGGTATTTCATAAAATTAGTTAATGCGCTGTTGATAATTTCAATTCTCTCTCCAAATTCTTACCATACTATATGATAGGTACCCAAGCCCAAAGTCACGCATAGCCCTAGGTATGGTTTGACGTTCTGAAGAATACAACTTGTACAGTACCCGCCGGATGAAGAGTACTCACGGCCAGACCGAGTTGCGCAAGTTATTGGACGTATTAAGTCGCTATTATCCATTCGAAAAATATATATATCGATTAATGAAAAGCATTTTGTCTGATTGTACCTACTGTATTGTTTGCGATTTGTAAATGTACATCGATACTGCAACAAACAGTAAAGCAATGGCACACCATGTATCAAAAATCGACGTCATAGTGGTTATATTACCGAATGCAACAGTAAGATCGAACCTATTATAATACCTATGTGTACTTTATCATTAACTGTTAATGTTAGTCGCAGTAAGAAAATTGTATTACGACGTACCTACCTAATGAATGTGTTTTCTTCTTTACTATTATTGTCAAACTACCCATTGCCCGAACGATATGTATTTTACAGGACAAACAACTGGGGCCAGTAATGCGAAATCTTGATCTGATATTGTTGCCATCTTGACATGTTTGAGCTTGAAGGATTGCTTCTGGTAATTCCTTGGGACTTAGGAGTTTTCAGGTTAATGACCGCCATTTATCACGGAGGCGCATGTCTAATGTCCTCTCACTTACGATTTGTCTACCACTCTACACCTGTTATTCAACTTTTCTTAACATCAAAAATATTCATCCCGCAGGAAGTTTCAAATATTTATTAAGAAAATATGAAATTGTAATAAAAGATAATCGTCGCGAATTTACGGATTAAACAAAACAGCGTATTCAATAGAAATCGTGATCATTAGTGGTAGAAATAATAGAAGAGAAATCAAGGGAAAAACCAAAGGACAAAATAAATTATTTCCTAGGATAATAGCGGATTCTAACTTTTTTGTCAATAAGAGAAACATTCAATTCGATATAAGGATTACACGATACGAACAAAAAATGCTCCAGAAGTATAATTTACCTTACATTCTTTTAATAATACTTTAAGCTGTTAATTGACATAAATTCTATGTTCCAAAATTACACGTGTATGAATGCACTGTATTTGCACTGGGTACATGAAATAAAAAAAAGTATCATAATACACTCGATACATTTCCATAATGTTTCAAAAATATTTCCATATAACAGAATCAACAAGTGAATTTTGAATGGATCCCATAAACACAATTTAACCGGTAGCAGTACCTCCGCACTTCATTAATTCAACATCAACAGTGAACAATGCCCCTGGAGTACCCACTGCGAATGATAATTGCATTAAATTATATGTGTATTGATTTGCTGATTGCAAAGCGCGGATTAAAAAAGGAATATCGAACGGTGACATTTTCATCGCTGCACTTATTGGATTACATAGAAAAAGCTATCCACTTTGGCGGATAAATAAGATCATTGAGAAAGTTATAATGAGGATACTTTTAAGATCGTTAAATCTGCTTGATATATAAATTTCTATAAAAAGTATTGTGGATCGAGTAAAGAACAAAAAGTTTTAGACGAAACTCTATGCGATATAGAAACTATTTTGAATGAGATATCTCTTGTATTATCGAAAATAACTGTCTAAAAACCCATATCTTATTAATTAATTTGTGTAAAGAAAACAAACAAAGATCCTATAGAACTTTTAATTACGAGTAACAATAATTACAAGACCATTGTAAAGATTTCGCAGCCATAAAGAAATGGGTCGATTGAAGAGGACACTACAAATTGAGTCAATGATAACAAAACAAGGGAATAACGGAGGGACGATCTTTGATGTAGATAATTGAAAAATACCTTCGGTTGATCTAATTTATCGACTCCATTCTGCCTCAAAGGATATTGGCCCACACTGTGGTATCTGAAAGAGCGATAGTCGGTACAGTGAAGGATAACGAAGGAATTACAATGTGTATTACCAATTGACCATTTTGTTGATGACTTGATGAATAATGTTGATATGAATTTTCTAATGAGCCCATTCCGAAATTTCTTAAAGAACCTTACGTCTCATATATCTTAGTAAGTAAGCTCTACAAATATAAATAATTGTGAAGCATTCAGAATATTTCTAGAATTTGTAATGGTAATTGCAAATAAATACCTACTACAAGTTAAGTATTATTTAGCAGCAGTATTCAATTGAACGGCTGCGTTTATATAAGTTTCGCTGAAATCAGTAATCACATTGATTCTCGGAATTGTCCCCATTTCAGCTTAGGTTCAATATACCTAAAATAAATCTCCACAGAACATTTACCGAGCGACAGTCTACGGCTGACATTCACTGCAACCAAATGAACTGTCTACCCAATTGAATAACACACGAACATTGTACTCTTTGCTGATGACACATCTTTAATATTTAAGACTGAAAGAAATAAATTAAATTTTGACGATGTAAACAGTGCTTTGTCCCATGTATCGCATTGGTTTACAATAAACAATTTAGTTCTAAATGCCAATAAAACGTAATGTATAGAGTTTGCACTACCAAATGTGCAGAAGGTAGGCAAAATCCTTAAATTAAATAACGAATCACTGCCTATGGAAGAATCCAGAGTTTTTTTAGGTATCACCTTAGATAGTAAGCTTCAGTGGGGCGCCCATATATCGGTTCTCGCAAGTAAACTTAGTAGGTCTGTCTACGCTATTAGGAAGATAAGACTGATTAGTGATGTAGAGACAGCTAGACTTGTTTATTTTGCCTATTTTCATAGTCTTATGTCTTACGGTATCCTAATGTGGGGTAAATCAGCAGACATTGATTCAATATTTATATTACAGAAAAGAGCAATTAGAGCTATATACAGATTAAAGTCGCGTGAGTCATTAAAAGAAAAATTTAAAGAAATAGGTGTACTGACCGTAGCCAGTCAGTATATATATAGTAATTTAGTATTTATTAAAAAAAAATTAAATACGTATAATCAGAAAAGTGATACACACAATCATCAAACAAGAAATAGGCATAATTTGGTTACATCTGCATTTCGTCTTCAAAAGGTTCAGCGTTCCTTTATGGGGCTTGGAGTTCGTTTTTACAATAAGATTCCTAAATCGTTACGCGAGTTGCCCATTGGAACTTTTAAGCGTCGCATTAAAACACAACTTATAGGCAAGGGATATTATAGTACAGATGAGTACATGAATGACAAGGATGCCTGGACTAAATTAGTGTCGAAACCAGTTCCGCACAGGTTTAACTAAACTTTTGTAATTACCATATGTTGTTTAAAAGATGTACTGAGGAGTTTCTTTCGCCGTTTCTTCTCCTCATTGTTAAAGCACCTTTTCGAAACGGTGGTAGTAGCAAAAAATGACGTTCATAAGTGTATTTACTAAATACCTATATGATTAAATGATTTTGAATTTGAATTTGAAATCCAGTCACTGAAGTAAACGAAATATGAAACTCCAATTCGGAATTGATGTGGTAATATTTTTTGAGGCACCCGGAAATTGATTCGGTGGGGCCCGTCTGTTTCATTCGCTAAGTGGATGTGCAAAGCAAGCTTATATTCCATACGCTAAACAAATTTGAAGTGAAGGCAGGCAGTTATAGTTTTGTAATTGAAAAATTTTGCAAGTCAAGATAGATTCCATTCTGACACCTTAATGCTTGAAAGTGCCTGACGGACTATAAAGAATTGATACGTTGCACTTAGTTTTCGGAGCATGGCGAGGTAAAAGAGACTAAGAATTAGAAGAGATCGACAACCTGAAACACGTAAGTGGTAGTGATTCATTAAGAACATTATGGCACACATTAGAAGAGGCATGTGTCTCTTCACGATGTCATGTTGATGATGGCGATGGGTCTATTTAACATTTCTTTTTTCATATGGAAAAAATTCTGACAAGTCCTGCTGCCACATGTTCGATGTGGGTGTCACCATTGATGCAATATCAGTATATTTTTTTAATATGAAATTAGCAAACTGATATCCACTGTCCACCTGAGCTAAATATCGCTCATTTGTGATAAGGTTTATTGATACTCATGAGATGATCACAAATACATTTATAATATTGATTCCTGATTTCCATTGCATTTGCCCTTATACGGATGTTAGGTAAAGGAAAAATGGGCATGTAATATTGCAATTATAATGTCATTATTTTTTTTATCTTATTTCTGGTTTTCCTTATGTTCTGTTTTTATACCGCTGTTTAAGATTGTTTATTTACTTGTTTTGTTGTACAAGTTGTGAATAAATGTGTTTTCTTTCTTTTAATTAATGTATATCAAATAATTGATATCAGTCTTAAATGCGACCAGAATGATTCCTCAGTTCCTCTGTCGCCATAAATGAATATTTCAGTGTGTATTTTTGAAATATACTAAACTATAATAGACTATGATATGATAAACTACGATAGTTGCAATCTCTCACCGCAAGATCACTAATTAAATACTCTCAGCTGTTGCAATTCAAATAGTGGTAAGGTAATTAACTGTCATATCTCACGCAGACATTAAACATTCATTTGGTACGTTCACTCGGTGCTCAGACTGTGTGTCGCTGTGAATGAACATTTCACAGTGCAGTCCAGTACAGTGCCGTACGACACGCAAGCCCGCAAGTAAATACTGGATATTGCATCTTAAGACTTACAGGATGACTGTGTAAATAATCCACGACGTCTTATTATATTTGACTCCTTGTTTTCCATCGGCGCTTAAAGTGTTTGACGTAGGTTTCCTTCCTTAACAGGATAAGTGAAAATCACTCGACGAATCCGTAACCCAGTTAGTAAAGCCGTTAGCCCCCGCCTCCAAAGCGAAGGGGCTCAGACTCGATTCCCGGCAGGGATACATTTTTTTTGTGATAGATAAGTTTTTGATCTCGGCTCGCACTCGTAGTTGTTTGTGATGTCTGAAATAATTTTATATGTATGTCCCTTGCGACACACAATTCTAGTGCCGGTTCATACCTTTTTATTCTCATATTATGTTCACTCACAGTGTGAGAATGTTTTATACTCTATCGAAGTTGTAAAAATAATTTACACTGAAGTACATATTAATTAAAACTTGTATCCTGCAAGCGGTCTTGACATTTGTTGAACAAAAGTCCTTTTTTTATATCTTAGTTAAAACGAAGCTCAAAGATCTGACAAAACCATTAAAAAACGGAGTCACTTTAGACTTCCATTTAAATTCCAATTGTAAGCATTTTCTTGTATTTACGAACGTCATTGTACTCCAATAGATGTCACTTGTTATAGTTGTCACCCAGTTTAATCGCGGGAAGGTAACTGCGGAACATGAAATAAAAAATGGTCGTCATCGAGTCGGTGGCCTGTCAATACAGTATATTGGGAACGCGGCAGGGTGCCGGCTCGTCAATATATAAACGTTTAATAATAAACGTTTACACACTCATACCGGATGGCATGGACAGACAGACACAAGTATAATATCACAAACACCCATGACCCGAGAACAAACATTCGTCTGTCACATGAATGTCTACCCCGGCCGGGAATCGAGCCCGGGACCCCCGCGCTCGGCAGGCAGGGTCACTACCAACTGGGCTACGGGGTAGTCGAATAGGCAATAGTTGTCCGCTGCCATGTTTTACGAGACTTGCTGATCAATTCAACACGCTTGCGTGTGGTGCGTTGTAGTTGTCGGTAACGTTTAAGCCAATTCTGTTTATTGGCGGTTACCCTATAGGGCTCAGAAGGCTTCCATATAGTGTAAACAGCTGAAACTACAAGTATATTATATACTTATGTGCTGTATTCCGTAGAATAAGCCGACGATAAGGTTAAAATAAACAAGTACTTTAGTAGAAAAAACTAACGATAACTAATAAAGATTGATAATTATAATCTATGATGAATATTATAAAGATATTGTTACATTAAATAAAATATTAATATATATTACATCGCAGCTACCTCCGTTCTAAGCAGACAACCCACGTATTTGATTCGTCTATGTGGTATCGACGAGGCTACCCGCGGTTGTCCGAAACTGATTAAAAGTATGGGTACGTAATCCTACTGCTATCTTATAATTGTATAAAATATTTATTTTGTGGTCACACAGGTTAGATAACAATTTTGAAAGCAAATTACTTAATGCTACTCTGTTGGTCTGTTGACCACACGTTTTGATACCTACGATGTGTCAACGTCGGGGAGTGAGCAATTCTGATGTATTGTTATTTGTAAAATTATTTATTTCTGTTGGGTGCTATAACTAGTCACAATAACAAGATCTTTATTATTTACACATAGCGATTGTGAAAACATCCCGATATACCTTTGCGATGCCACGCCGAATGATTTTAAGTTATTTCAATCTAAAAACTGAGAATCCCGATTGCTTTAACTTTCTTTTCCGGTTTTTTTTAATTGTACACCTGGCAACACTACTAAAACAGAATGTTATATAAAATGTTTTGTTCAAAAATTCGGTCGATTTCATTGTAGGTATTAATTCTTTATTATTTAATTCAATAACTATAATAATTATCACTGTTAATAATGTTGCTTAATAATGTTGTTGTATAAACAATGTACCCTAGCGTGTTTAGTGGTATAATTTATAAATGCCTTCTATAAATTAATATATTAATGTTTTGTTGGTTCATGGTCCTAACCATACTTGGATCAGCGTTCACGTTACCTGCGTCACGAATATTAATTGAATAAATCTAAAATATTGATTTAATGCCATTGTTACTAAGGTTCGCCGGGTGACAGTAGCGGCCATAAAAACCAGGTACTGATAAGAACATTTGGCTAATCTCGCCCTTATGTCTTGTACAAAAGTGTTTTTTTTTTTCATAAAATAAGTTAGGTAAAATGGGGGAATTGTGTCGTACAGTTTCAGCTCACGCTCCCCAAAATATACCCTACTGAAGACTAAGAGGCTGGCAACCCTGCGCCTGTGCACAAGGCTTCGCAGATTGGTTCCGACTAGATCTGGGTCACCAATGAGCCTCTTTGCACGCCTCTCCATCGAGTCCGACGCTGATAGATGACATTTGGCAGCGCCACCCCAAATGTAACAACAGTACACCACACACAGTCGGACCTGAGCTATATCCAGTGTACAAAGTTATGTTTGGTATGTGTACACGTTTTCTTTATTACCTGCATCGTGGTCTATTTGTTTCCCAGCGAAGCGATGCTGATTATATGCGAAAGGCGTAGAATGTTGCCGAAAACTCGGAAATCTGTGTAAATAGTGGGCAGGACCGCCCGCGGATTCAGTCGGATATCGTATACGAAAGCGAAGAGTTCTCTCAACGAAGCGAAATACTTGCAAATAACGAGTGCGACTGCGTGTGTGTTAGTGTTGAAGTGAAATAAAGTCTGCGAAAAACCTTTGGTGTGATGTCGGAAGTCCGTTAATCAATATTGCGTTAATTGCGATTTGTGGATGGCATCGATTGTGATGTGTGAGGACAGATAAGGCGGCTAGGTGTAGGTAGATATGTAACTATATACATGAAGCTATCGATGGGTAAGGATGTTAAAATTATTGTGATTAAAAATGGTCGAACGCTTCATGGACATATTTTTGTGTACTTATTTAGCGGTTCGATCCTTTGGAAGCACGTGTGTCCAGTACACACGATTTTTATCATTAAAAAAACAAATGGTTACAAATAGTTAACATTGTCAGTGCTTCAGGTGGTTCAGAAAGTTCGGCCATTAGCCTTTGGTGACCGATCCTTGATGATGCAATGTTCAGTACGCTCGGTGTTCCTTGTAGTTGCCGCCTAGACAACAGGTATTGCGTAACCGTACTATTATACTGCAAAGTTTGTTGTGCAAACAGTAGCATGTAGACTTTAGTTTATGTTTGCGTGTAAACGTGTACTTGGCGGCGAAGCGGTGGCAGCGGCGACGTCTCTGCTGCCTTAGCTCCATCCATTTCTACTTTTGTATTTAATGGATTGTTTTACGATTTGTAGCGTTACGTAAAACAGTGTACGGGGCCACCGACTTGGTTCGGTGTGTCAAAGAAATGCTTCATTTTAGACATTGACGGCCGCACGCCTATAGAACTGTACAATGAAGTATTTCAGATTCGTCTACTTTATATTGTATATACCTATTACAATTCCATCTGTTGGAGCTAGAAATCAGACATAATACGAATATGAATGGTGTTTTTGACACAAATATATTGGGAATTTGTATTGAGAGGAACCAGGATACATAAAGAAAGGGTTATAATATAAACATTTTCATTTAAAGTTCAAAGCGATCAATACATAGTTAATATTAAAGTGTCTGTCATTGGAAAATAATTGTATTTTCTCAAGTGTACATTTATTTATATAATGCCGGTACCCAAAAGATCTTTTTAAAAATTTGCATGACTGTTCTTGTTCTTCTTTGTCCGAAATAATCTTTAGAATGGTTTCACTCAACATACAGGACTTTCACTGGATGATACAAGAAATGGCACGGCTATAATTAAAATTATATAGGGTGTTTTTTATCTATGCTCGGACAATATGAACACATATACATACACACAAACATAAAGGCCAATTCTCGAAATGGCAAAATCGTTTTTAACGGGTCAGTCACAACGATGCAGTGAACCTTCTGGGGAATAATCTGGAATTCATTTCGTCGTCCAAGACGAAGCCGTGCTCGTAGACGTCTAATATTAACAAGAACTCGCTATTTCTATCAATATTAACAATTCTAACAATATTAACAACACATTACTAGCAATAGTAACATTTTCTATCAATATTAAAATTCTATTCTTGCAATATTAACAGTTAAAATCAGAACGTGGATTATAAGTGTAAAGTAATCCTCGCCTAACACCGGTAGTATCTATTCAAAGTTAACTAAATAGATATTTTTTTCAACGTAGTTTAACCAGCTCCACACTCCACGACTTGGTAGACATCTGCGTAACCCCATTCCTTGGAACATCGAGCTGTCAGATTGCAACCGTCATCCAACAATGAATGTCCGTTCGCTGGTTGAACTCTGTCAGGATTTCCCCCGGGGCCACGGGGTGATGGGCTATTCGACTTCGAGATGGTCTGTCGACTACACGTCACGAAACAAATGTTTGATTTACAAATTGTTGGTATCGTGTTTGGAAAGGGTGGTGAGTTTGAGCGACATTGATATAGATATATTTGTTGTAACATTTTGTTAATAACTCGTAGCGACGAAATACCAAAACTTTCAGCTCGCACGTTAGTAACGAATCGATAACATAGCATTGGACCCGTCCCGCTGAATTATTTGGACATTTACATTCGGACGTTTCATTCGCTCAATGTTGTCCATATTTTTCAGTGATTATGCATTTCAATGAATGATAACACTAAGGAACTTTTTTGATAAAATTTTACAAATATTCACGACCAAAAAGTTTCATGTATCAACTAGGTGAGGTTCTGTTCTGGTACCTGTATACTTAAATTGAAATGTGCTATAACATATAATTTGCTGAGCGTCATTAACATGTTTACGCAAGTTGGTGTATAAATGAAAATATAGCGTAACGGCTCGCCGAAGCCCGGGGTGAATATTAAAATTTCCCAGTTTTCTCACGCGGCAGTTGTCGGAAAGTCTGACCGTTGTTGTGGCTCGTAATTTTTTAAATCATCGAGAGTTTTTTTTTCTTTGTGCCTTACTTTACAGCCCTTATAGATACTTTATTTATTAATATAACGGGTATTAGATATGAATACCTCCACATTATGCTCTTTCCCGCGAGCAAGTGGATGATTTTTGAAAGCATTCATATTTTAAATTTGTGTCTTACAGCAAATTTTACACCAAAAAAAACTAATTTAAATTATTTTGTTTGTTTCACAGGAATTCGCGACCCTCACGAAGGAGCTAAACCAGGCACGAGAACAGCTTCTAGAACGAGAGGAGGAGATATCAGAATTGAAAGCGGAAAGAAACAACACACGGGTAAGCTTACCCTCATAACAGGTTGTAGTTAGTACAAGAAATTCTGTTGTAAAGTCGCTTAGCATAACCTTGTGTTTCGTTTTGAATTGTTCCATCCCTGTCTTCTACAATAATAATACATTTCAAATCGACACTCAGTAAAGATTCTAGATAAATTCTAGATCTATATAACAGACACCGAGGCACAATCAGTCGTGCATTCTGATTTTATAACTTAATCCTATTTCTGAATTTGACGTTTCAACCGACTTACGTTGATATTTTTTCACCTGATGTCATTCACTATTTTTCCTATATCGTAAGTATAAACTCACTTCAGAGTTTAGATAACAGTAGAGGCAATATAATGTGTATGACTGTATCATATAATATCTATATTACTAAATTATTTATCTTTTTTATTTTCAATTATGAAGTAGCAGTAACACAGTCTATTTTACTTTTTACTAAACTGGGCGACTGCAAAGTAGAGTTACTATGTTACGTGCGTATCTTGATACGTTTATCCTTTTTTGGCTTTCAAAATTTGAATTTGATGATTCTTACGTCTAAAGATTGATCTTAATCTTTTGAGCGTTATTTAAGACCTAATTTGAATTAAAAATGTATATGGCACAAACCGACTAACGAATAAACGAAAAACCAATTTCCTATATCAAGTGGGGTACGAAAAATTAGGTGCCCCAAAAAATGTTTCTTTTGGAATAAACATTTAGATATTTGACGTTTTAAAGTTGGTTGCAAATCGTCCTCATAAAATTTTTAAGTAGAATAATAAATCAAGAATTTTAATGGCTTAAAAATCATTTTGTCGGCCGTAATTCAAATTTCAATTAATTTATTTTCGATTGATCTACAGCAGAGGTGGTCAGTACTTCTTGTCTCACCGTCGATAGATGACGGAATTACCTTTTGAAAATAACTACAAAGACTGCATGATGTTGTACAGTTCGAAGTTTCATAATTAACATTATATATTTTTTTTTTGCTTCAACTCTGTTGTCTTTTTCATCTTTACTTAAAATTTACCTTTTCATTGTTATGTTTGTAGACTAAAGCACCATTATCGTCTCCTTAAAATCGAATTAGGTTGTTTAAGGTTTTCTCTCGTGTTTACATTTCCATTAGTCGACAAACCTTTTGTTCGACAATCTCACCTTGATTGACGTTTAATTAGCGGCTTCAGGTATTTACATATCTGAATCTACGTGCATTACATATCAGATTATATTCAGATGTTATCTCCTCTGCTGTAGTATATTAATAAGTGAATTGATTTACAAAATGCTTTCCTATTGAACGAGCCGACAATACTAAGTTTAAGTATGCCTAATTAAATTCTAACAGTAGAATTACAAGTTACAGAACTTGTATTTCTTTTTGTAACAGTAAAGTGTACTAGATTTAATAAGATCTTAAAACTTTTTCTTGTTACTTCAAAAAGTTGTTTGCTATCACTGATCATTTTCCATAATTTACCATCTTCACAAGATATAAGAGATTCTCGCTTCCAATACTCAATACTCAAGTCACCCCTTAATCCTTTCACGTGGTGATATTTTCTCCGGCTATTACAATTGCTAGGTCTCTCGTGGTTTGTGCCGTATATTAAACCATTCATTCAATTTTTTTTTTAATTCAAAATCATTTAATCATATAGGTATTCAGTAAATACACTTATGAACGTCATTTTTTTTGCTTTTACCACCGTTTCAAAAAGGTGCTTTAACAATGAGGAGAAGAAACGGCGACAGAAACTCCTCAGCACATCTTTTAAACAACACATGGTAATTACAAAAGTTTAAACCTGTGCGGAACTGTTTTCGACACTATTATTTCCAGGCATCTTTGTCATTAATGTATCTATACTATAATATCCTTTGCCTACAAGTTGTGTTTCAATGTGACGCTTAAAAGTTTATGAATGAAAGTTATGGATTAGCCCAATGACTACTACTCCTACGGCTATTATAGTATCAATTGCGGGCAGTTCCCTCTTGATCGTAATTCCGATAATTTCCATATTTGTTGGGAGTTTAAGGAAAGAAAGATGGTTAGTGCGCCTCATGGTCCTTTGTTTGACTTATCTCGCGGGCAGTCTTTATATACGTTCAAGCTTCATCCGATACATATAAGAACGAGCTGTTCAAAGTGAATATTTTCAATTGTCTCTACGACGTGCTGCATAAAGGCAAAGGGTTTGGTTTTAATTTAGTCGGTACCTCAAGTGGAAGCGATTAGTGAGGAACTGCATAAAAAATGGGATATAATTGATGATTGTAACGAAATTGAACACCTAATCCATGCCCTTAGACACACTGTTCTCAGGATGAAACGAAAAGATTTCTACAAAATAGTTTGACACTTTTAATAAGTGTAAGTACATATGTTTGATTGTTACCGACGCGGTGGTAAAAAGTTTGTAACGGTCGTTACGCGAACAAAGCATCAAGTTAACTCGAACAATAATTACGCAGGAAATGTATAAGCTTCACTACGAAATGACGTTGTAAAACATTCTCGTTGTCGACACCAAATAACATAAAACGGTTAACGGAGAGGTTGCGAGCGGATGTCGGACGCATGCGTGATGTTACCATTATGTTGATCTCCACCTATATAACCGATAAAAAAATTGGTCACAGCACCTCCTTCATGGCAAAAACAATGATAATTCCGCCTCAAGACAAGTGTATATAGTTTTTACCATTCTTTAGAACGGTAAGTAAGTGAGCTTAGCACTGTGTTCGACAGAGTACAAGGACACGATGAAATGAAGATAACCGGTTTACGCATCCGTTATCGCTAATGAGTTATGAAGGCCACAAGTTAGGATGAAATAAGGCAGAGACAAGAATATTATACTAGATGCAGATGAGCAAGCGAGTTTGACGTTTCCTTGTCGAACGTGACCGCATCAGTGACCACTTGTCGTCGGGTGGTCCGTTTCATTTGCCGACTATTAAATTAATAGTAGTTAATAGTAAATGTTAATGTAAAAAATATATAATCCACGGTGTATTTATTTTTTGGTACATAGAATCATTAATATATAAAATCAAATCAATTTATACTCCACCGTAGGCTCACTAACAGTTCTATCGATCGAGTGTTTTATTTCTGGTACGGCCTCAAGTTGGAGTTGTACATATTGAAACCTAATATTTGGCATGATAAAATCAGTAAGTTCTTAATTACTTTCATAAATCATATGCTCGTTACGTTTCTGCTATTAGTTTGAACGCTTACATCCGTCAGCGGACGGCGTTCTGAAACAAATAAACCATGATGATACCCGTCTATCGTTACATGTAAGTAGCTATTTATTTGGGCATAAAAATGGTGATACGTGGGAACTATGTACTCATACATAAGTAACTCGGGACAGACTTTTCACGTTCGCTGATAACGGTCATCGATATCTACAATGACATGGAAACATAAACAAAGGTAGCTTCGCATGTTGTATAGATAATCACAGTCGTTTTCACTTAGTCATTAGTCAGGTCACGTAGGCTCATTTGAAAGGGTGACTGGTTTTCTTCTTTCCCTTACTATACAAATAGCTTCATGATCGAATAGTGAAGCAGGTGTAGTGGTTCAGCCCCGGGAAAACCGTACAAATCCATGCATCCAAAGGGGGATTTTAATTAAAACTTTTACAAAATACCTTTTATAATAACCTTTTATATTTTAAAATAAGAAGCTAGCTGATCCAATTATCGTCAAACGTGACTCAGACATATTGTTTAAAATTCACATGCAAACGGCCGGCGTACAGTCTGACAAGTGGTTTACTCACGATAAAATTGGTTGGGCTTTTCAGCTACTATTAGAGCACCTAGAATGTCTAGTGTCGCGGCACGAGCGTTCGTTGCGCATGACGGTGGTGAAGCGGCAAGCGGCCGCGCAGTCGGGCGTCTCCTCCGAGGTGGAGGTGCTCAAGGCGCTCAAGAGCCTCTTCGAACATCACAAGGCGCTGGACGAGAAGGTTGGTTTGTTAACTACGTTTGCGTTACTACCCATGT
This sequence comes from Megathymus violae, assembly GCA_003671415.1. NCBI lineage: Eukaryota > Metazoa > Arthropoda > Insecta > Lepidoptera > Hesperiidae > Megathymus > Megathymus violae. Next base: position 4,419,474 of record PDGT01000025.1, read on the forward strand.
GACACACATGATCAGAATAGATCACAAAGATGTTGGATGCCTGGCTACCTCAATTTTTACTACGACTATGCTATACTTAGTTGCAGTAGCATTAGGACATATGACCCATTGGATGACCCATTGGAGAAAAAACAACCCTCACTTGGACATGGTCCTAACGCCACTAATCTGAGAGAATATTTGAACCTAGCCGTACAGCAATACATGTTTATAAACTATACGTAGTTCTGATCAGTAATAATACAATGTTTTAATTTATACTCGTATTTCTAAGCCAGAAGTTTCAGTTCAGATAATGCAACTTATAATAATTTGTACTTAGTTCGACTGCTGTACGTCATATTAAACTATTCATTAAAGGCTACGGCAGCAACCTAAATGAACAGTTGTACCATATAGTTTTTAAGACACCACCATTATTACTTCTAGTGTTTAGTCAGTACGAACTGTTGACTGTTTATCGCATGATTAATTAACCAATATCCTTGATCAGGATCACTTACCACGAGGTCACACCTCTGCTTGTTGGTCTTCCCCTCCGGTTAGCAAAAAAATCAATGGGGTAAACAAATATACATTCCAGGTGCGAGAGAGGTTACGAGTGGCGTTAGAGAGGAACACGGCGCTCGAAGAAGAATTAGCTTTAACCAAAGAGGAGGTAAGTTCACTTGTTGGTTATTTATTTCACGTATTATTATTATTATTTTTTTTACATAAGTTAATACTTGACAATAATTCCACCTGATGGTAAATGGTGATGAAGTCTAAGATGGTGAACGCACTAACTTATAAATAGCCTATTCACTCTCCTCTTGAAGACTCCCACATCGTACGTAACCGGGAACACCGACGCGGGCAGGTTATTCCACTCCTTTGCAGTGCGCATGATGAATGAAGACGCAAACCGCGTCGTCCGTGCAGGTTTTACGTTCACTACGTAAGGGTGGATACCTGCCGTACGTCGAGTTGTCGAGTTTTGACTGTTGGCAATGTCACTCTCTAACTAGCAAGACTAATGACGATTATACTATCACTTTCGTTTGAGGTTACAATTATTAACATAATACATTCGCGTGGTCAACAGAATGACCATACGATCATAATATTAATAGCCGACAAAGGAGCAAACGAGCCACCTAATGGTAGGTGGTCACCGTCGCCCATGGACATCGGTAAGACCAAAGGTATTACTGATGCGTTGTCGGCCAGGAAATGAGAAGAAATTAGAAAAAAGGTACTGGCTCTCAAGCCCCCAGCCGGAACACGACGAGTCGTTTGGCGGCTGACTCAAGCAGAAGGGTGGTAGCTAGCCAGGCGGGCTTCACGGAAAGATAATAATACCAGTAATAATATTAATGACCTAATAATAATATTGATAATATAATCATTACGCGAAACCCTACCACCAAGCAGGCTGGCTACTGTCGCCTCTAACGACACCCTGTTCTGCCAGCATGGGATTGAGGAGAGTATTCTAAGCTGCCCCAATACGGCTACAATATTTTAATTACAATATTACAATGTAATTTTTATCACAGTTGCAGCAGTACAAGTCGTCCGGTGGACAAGAAGGAGAGAAGCCCAAGGAGAACGGCACGGTGCCGAGTGGCTCGCCCGAGCAGAATGGCGAGCCTCAGCAGACTAAGGTACGCTCCTTCTCAAGTTTCACTGAGGAACATAGCAGTACCATGGTGATGTGGGAGAAAATATGTTTTCTTATTCGAGCTTAATAGCATACAACAAGTATATTACGATTTCGATAGTTAATATTTCAAACAGGAAATGATGACGGACAGTTTTATACTTGTAGCAAAAATGAATTAGAGCTTTTTTTTAACATTTTCATATATATATATATTTTTATATGCATACCAGCATAATAATTAATTACGTCTTGAAGCGTACGCGTCCTGCTCCTTAATCAGAATTATCGGATAAAAATATGTAATTTTATTTTATCCTCAGTGGATGCCAAATCAGTAACTGAACAGGACGTTTGAACACCAGCGCCATGTTTAAGGACATTAAACGACATAGCGTAATTTTTTTTCAGTTAGTAAGCTTTATATTCTTAAAATATGAAGCACTTGTACCATCAAGTTCAATCAATAATCGATAGTGGTAATAATTGTTTTACCTCCTTTTTATAAGTCTCTAAATGTCGTGTTCATTTATTTCGAATCGTATAATTAATTTCCAAAGTATATATTGATATTGTAACGTGTCTACATCGTTGCCATTTATGAATTTTTGACTCGATTTTTAAATCGAATAGAAATTAATCCAACTAATTTTACATTTATAAAAATAGCCGTATTATGATTGAAATTACCTATTAAAAGTAGTTATTAAATTTCTCTAATTTTGTTCATTAATGTTTTATTCTTAGATTTAATTTATGTAAACTTTCGTGTCAATCGGTTATTCAATCGGAACACACAATACATTCACACTGTACATATTGTTGTAAAGGATCCGAATGTCCGACGAAACGCCGCCACCGGCACGTCAATGTCGTAAATACATTAGATGCTTTGTGGATGGTGATTGTGGTACGATGTTCGGAACTGACCGTCTTGTGTTAACTGTTGTTAGGTTACTTTGTTTTACTCATCCCCGCTCGCCGTTCTGAATAACGACGAAGTCATTTGATCGACCCCTCATAACGTAAAGTAAATTAGTTAAATATAAATGAGTGAAACAAGGTAAACAATAGACTTGCAAAATAATAGTGTGGCATGAACGTAGTGCCGTTTCACGCTGACCGTTTTCCGAACGCGAGGGTTTTGAGAGTTTACTTTAAAACTGAAATTGAATGATCTATGCGTTGCCAGAAAGTGGTTGTTGGATACCCGAGGTGAATAAAACGACTCCATCGATTGATAACTGTAATTGATTGTATGTAATCATTAATTACATAATAATTTTATTACATAAGTGGTTGTTCAGCCCATGTACCTATGTGTCAATCGTTTGGAGAACATGGTCCCTTTAGCAAATCATTAAAAATTCAACGCTTAAATGACCTACGATCCCTCAGGACCAGTAAAGTAACATTTTGGATGACCTTTACTTTGTAACCCTGTAAGACATTGAAGTGATTACGTGCGCCGAGCATAAGATCATATTTGTGGAAAACCTCACTTGAATTGTGCTAACATTAGAGAAACAATTGTTTTGATTCAATGTTCACGATATGGAATTACAACAGTTAATGCAGAATATAGACTCAAAATTGCACAATGAATGAAAAATATGGATTGAAAAATGAATACTTTCGAGTGTTTATACCGTCACCCGAACTAAACGATTGTTTCAATAAACGGTCAGTGTGAAAAGACGCTCAATAATATTTTATTATTTATTTACTTTTGTTTCCGTGACAAACGCAGGAGCAAAGTAGTGTTAACGGCGAATCTGACACCGGCAAGAGAGTCACTGAGCTCCAAAACACGATCGCCAAGCAGGTTAGCCGGCCGCCACGGCCATAGACAATCACACTATTGCATCGCATACACTCTATCAATAGACAAATCGCGGCCATAGACATTACGCTTTCCTTTTTAAAGAAATGGGGCGAAAATCAGATCATGCTCTACATTTGTGTGTGTCGCTGCTTTCAAGGATTCATGTAGTTGTAATGTATTGTATTGTTGTATTGTAGGGCTTCGTTATGATGCTTTAGTGTGATAAATAATAAATTATAAAACTAAGTTTAATTGCATGCTACTTGCCTTGAATCATTACGATTGTAGGTCAATATATGCCCGTAGATTACGATCAATTAAAAAAAACAATGTGTGAAACTAATGAACGGGCATGCTTTATCCAATACGATTAATATATCTGGTGGCTAACTAAATATACCACAGTTAATATTACTTATGATGTCGACGTCGTCTGTCTGATTCGAAAATTGAATTGGATCTATCCACGCGGGCCAGTTATATTACTCGCACAACATAAATGAAGTAATAGTCATAGGTTTTACACTCTGGACGGTAGCGGTTACTGACAACTGACTTACTGATTGTTTTAAGAACTAACGAAATAGCGGACAGGCTCCCTGATGTTAAGTAGGCACCGTCGCCTATGGACATGTGCAACTCCGGAACAGTCGCCGATGCATCGCCGGCCCTAAAGGAGAGCTTTCTTACACCTTTTTCGAAGAACTCCATGTCATTGCGCATCGGGAACACCACCGAAGGGAGTTGATTTCACAGTTTACACCGGCGCGTTAGAACAGATCGCGAAAATCGTACTGTTGAGGATCGCCGCGAATCCAGAATATGTGGGTGGAACTTAACACTGATCTTGTATTACTGATTTATATGCAATATATTGAGTACTCAACTAAATTTTCAACTTCAGAAAATGTTATTTATTGGTATTATTAGAATTTCTACTTGAAAAAATATTTCAATCACAAATTAAATTAAAATTATTAAAGTCTCAAATTAGTCCAAAAATTTTCGCAAAGAATTTCAAAACATTTCATATCTATCTACATAGCTGGAAAATGTCACGATACCGTCCAGAATAAAGTTATATATGATTTCCCTTTACATTCTTACCTATAACTAGAGCATTGAGCTAAAATACAGTCACGCCTGATGGGGTAAGTATTGCCGAAGTTTATGTTCGCAAGTTACACAGCAGACCGACCGATACCATCGTGCCGTTGGTTATCATAAAATTGTAACTGACACGTACACCGTTCGATGGCCACATATTAACCTCATATCGCATTAAGATCGTTCACCTGTAACAATGTAAGATATCAGGTGATCAATTCCGTGATGAACTCGCCGCATAATACCGATCATGTGCGTTGCATGTGAATCACACTGGATATGCGTATTGTTGCGTACCGTTTGGTACTAAGTTAAAAGGAATCAATTTTCTTTAGCTCATAAACTCAATCAAATTTCGATGTTTCCTACGATGTTAACAGTGACAGTAAAGATACTGCTCAGTGTTATTGGTGATACTTGGTGACTGAAACTAGTACGTTTCATTGTGCTAGATATTAGTCAAATAATGCTCTTACCCGAGATTGTCTACGTCAGTTATTACTATAGTGCCATGATGTAAAGTTGCGTTAACAATGAACTTTTTCGGTTTTGACGTTTTCGCGATAAAATCGATAATTCACGATGATATCCAATCTATGAGAATGTACATATATTCGCTTAGAATGGACACCACAGTGTCTTACCGAAGTAGCGCTATCCTTAAGTTGTTAACCATAATTCAATGCGGTCCAATTTAATAATTCCGTGGGAAACGTCTGAATTATAATTGAATGCAAATTTATTTGAGGAATAAAGGTAAAAGTACCTCCTATGTGCAGGAAAAGATGTCTTATTGTGTGTTATATAAAATATTATTTTAATCACATAGCTTTAATTACCTACATAACAACTATTCGAAGAAAATAAGTGTTAGCTTACATATGTACGTACACAATCCATTAAAAAGTTGGTCTTTCGAGCCGAATGGAGTTACAAAATACACAATAAGTTATCGTCAGTTCTAAACAATAAACTAGATTTTTGTTCATGAGGTTAAATTGTAACTTTTGAACCTATTATCCGTATGACTCAGTCAGCAGAGCTGAGCTCGTGGCAGCGGCGCGTGGCGGAGCTGAACAATAAAGTATCGGAGCTGGAAGAGCGACTGTCGAAAGGAGAAAAGGAATTGGCGAAGAAACAGGAAGAGTGCGCCAAGCTCCAACGAGACCTCAGAGAAAACGTCGCGCAAAAAGAAGACCAGGTAACACACCAAGAAATGATTAAGCGAAATTCCTTAATTTTGATGTAGCCCAATGACCAATCTGTACATGGAATGTTATTCGGAATTTTAATGTAGGTACACTTTATTACAATACAGATACACAATACAGAGGCCTAAAGTCCTAAACATATTTTTGGAATTTTCGGCTACCTGTCTGTTCACATATAAAACTAAAACGACTGAACAGATTTACATAATTCTTGGTATATTTAGAACTTATGGGTCAACATCTAAACTGTTTTGTCGTCATGATCATTTCCCGCGGAATTGTCCAAATCGAGGCCACGGTGGGTCATTGGTTCGTGAAATATGTGTCGTCCTCAACCGTTCCCATTTTACAGGAGGAGCGCATCACAACGTTAGAAAAGAGGTACCTGAATGCACAACGGGAGTCCACGTCGCTCCACGACCTCAACGAGAAGCTCGAACAGGAGTTGCAGAACAAACAGGCTCAGCTCAAGGTGAGTTTCATTCGGACGGGAGTAGTGAACGGGAGGTAGAGGTGTAGTTACTGTGAGAGAACAACTGCTAGTAGGGAATGGAAGAACATTTGATGGGGCTGAGCGATTAGCGTCATCTAGCTCTGGTTGTCTAGTGACTTTTTTCAATACGAAGTTCGTAGTACGTTGCACATCCGCGATGGTATCAGACAGCGTTTGTAATTGTGACTAACATGGGTTTGGTGTTAACTTAGAGTGGATCACCGGTTGTGGCACTGGCATGGATCAGACGTTCCATTTTACATATATCTTTGACTGTTGATATTTAAAATGTTACTGTTGATTTGCATATTTCAAACGTTCAATCTTATAAGAGCCAACGTTTTTTGGTTATTACGAGATGGAAGCACCAAATTCGTAATCCACATTATTGAAAAATCATTGAATTATTTTTCTTATTTCTGTGGCAAGTCTTGACCCAAGTACCAATAAAACAGCCAACGAAAGTTTAGAGCTTTAGAACTTCGTCATGTGTTTATTGCCTTTTGATAAATTAATTGATACTAAAATTTATAATCCGTATGAATCTCTGGATGTATGACGTCCGTTTATGATCTTCGTCTTTCCTTAAAAACTACCTTCTATATTTTCTTATTTGTCGTTTCTGAATTATTTTTACTATTACCATAAAGCCCAATTGACGACATGTAGATATTTTTATTCGGTACAAGTGTGTCACACTACAGACATAGCCGCAGTTAAGCCGACCATCCAACCTGAACACCGTAGTGACCGTAGATTCGGATAAGTCGAAATGGAGTCGTTTTATCTGTGGGCTGTTAGCGAGTTGAATCGAAGCTTCAAATTTAGTTACATGGATTATTTATTTCATAAAGTTATGTAAACAGTTCAAATACAGTCGCAATTAATATTATAGTCGCATTATCGAAAACTATGCTTCCGCTGTTCTTACCTATACTCTAACTTTATTTTTTTAAATATATCATTGATTCTCATAAAGTCGTTAAAAATAGTAAGATTATTAATTAATTTAATTTTTGAACCTTGAGTGTTATTAGCTGTTCTATCTTACTTTCACCTTGTTATTAAAAAAGCTTGAGAACATTCGTCACTAAATGAAAATGTTAATGAGAATTAACATTGCACTTAATTACTGTTCCACGATCCATGTCGACCTATCTCGTCAGGTGTCTTTCAAAATTACAAATATGTGGTACAACATTATATTATGGTATCATATTTTGAAAGACACTATTTTAAAGCATTTCGTCCACGACTCATTAAATTACTCTACAGAGCGTCTCTGTTCTAGTAATTTGCCATGTCCGCGAATAAAATGAAATATTCCACTGATCGATACACATAAGGCCTGCGAATAATTGCCCAGTATAGTATATTATTGGCAATTACTTTTTTAAAGTTGTCATTTATAAAAAAGAAATTCCTCGTCACTCACAATATAAACGAGCGGGCAATTCAAAAATATTTACAATCGATGGTTAAGGAAATATAAAAAGAAATTTTCAAATTTTACGTACACAAGCTCCATAGCATTGTATCGCTCCATCGTGGAGCGTCGCTTTAACGGATAGACCTCTTAACATTCGACACGTCACACGCCACCGCCACCGCCACCGCCACGTCACGTGTAACCGGCGACTGATCTCCGCAGCTGCAAGAGGAGAAGATATCCGCCATCGAGGAGAAGCTGGAGCTCTCCACGCAGAAGCTGGCGCAGATGTCCTCGCTGCCGGAGATGGAGGAGCAACTCAAGGCGAGGTTGGAGGCCCTCAACCAGGTAGGTGGAACGGTAAGAGCGTTTTGTATCACGTCCATACGTTCATTGGCTTACCGGTAGTGTGTACTGTAGATCGTATAGATAGATGTCGTTCATGTTTTGTGTTTGAACTGTTTGTTTAACGATGTAACCGGCTGTACGATAGCGTGAGCGCCGTCGTGTCGTGGCGCGGGACGACGTCGGCTCCGTTGCGTACTTTGCGAGGGACGCATCGGAACGGACGGTGACGTTTGGAAACTGGGATGTTTTACTGTTATTTTGTAGTAAATGTTTATTACTTTTGGGCTCCTTCATATTGTAATGGTCAATGTCGGTCTTTGTTTTTATGCACAGTTTTTTAATGTATTGAATGTTATGAACACTTTATTCTCTTGTTTTCATTTAGTAATAGCAAAGTTTTATTTAATTTCCGTATTACAAATGTATAATAGTAAGTAGGGGTATAATAGAAAAGTAGTGGATTTTCCGAATAAAACGTTTCATACAAACCTTGCCCCGATAATTACGAACAAACCACACAAGTCGATTTATATACTCCTACCCCTTTTTGTACCCCTTTGTATCCCTATACATATGTGTGTGTCTAAACTATTGTGTAACAATCGCCTGCAGGCGCAGGAGCGACACGGGTCGGCCGAGGATCGCATCCAGCGGCTGGAGGCGAGCGTGGAGGAGAAGAACGCGGAGCTGATGCGGCTCAACCAGCGGCTGCGCATGAACGAGGAGCACAACACGCGCCTCTCCGCCACCGTCGACAAGCTGCTCTCCGAGTCCAACGACAGGTGTGCGATGAGGACCATTTGTGCCGTTGTGTGCACGATGTTGCATACTTGTATGTTACGTACCAAACGGAGATCTGCCGCCGGCTAGGTGATGTGCCACCGGCTAGGTGATCACGCCTGGGGAACGGCCTACCTCAAATGGATTTGGTTCAGGACATTTATATATGGAACGATCTTAGAAAACTTCGGCAGCGTGATGACACACTTAGTGGAACGTTGCCAATATTTAAATAATATTGTGTTGATTCGTGTTTCGATTTGCAAAATGTTGGAGCCAGTCGATTTGAGCTATGTCGTATGCGTTCGCATTACAAATAGAACATCTGTTTCTAACTTTATTCTTAACTTTCCAATGAGGACTATATTGGCTATGTTGGCAGTATTAAAGCGGCCCAGTATACTCTCCTCAATTCCGTGCTGGCAACGTGTCGTTAGAGGCGACAGCAGCCAGCCTGCTTGGTGGTAGGGCTTCGCGTTAGGATTATATTACCGGTATTATTATTAAGTCACTAATATTATTACTGGTATTATTATCTTTCCGTGAAGCCCGCCTGGCTCGATTCGGTTCGATGTTCGATTCGGCCGGAAGGACCAAGTGCAAAGTGTGTTTGTCTTAGTACTGCTACTCTGTTTAGAAAAAAATATTGAATGAAACGACGCATTAAAACTGATTGATTATTGTATTTAATTGCAAAATCACGATTCTTCATTATGCTAAATATCTACATACTGAAATAAATAAATAATGTGAAATTAAAAGATGTAAAAAGCAGCATGTTCAGCGACTTGTACGATTTTGGTTCCTCGGATTTAATTGTTATAAACATGACGGATCTTAGAGTGGTGTGTCGCAGGGGAAGAATTGTAATTATTTAGTGTATTAATTATCTATAACCGATCATTATCATACCCGCAGACTACAAGTCCACCTGAAGGAGCGCATGCACTCCCTAGACGAGAAGAATGCGCTTACGCAAGAGCTAGATAAGACGAGAAAATATGCTGAAGAGCTGATGGCAGAGAAGCAGGACATTCTCAAGGAGCTGGCTAAGTGGCGCATGGAGACCGAACAGGTATTGTGACTTCTCCGTTGTAAATATATTTGACTTTCTCCTTCTTTTTGGAATAAACTTATGTTTTAAACATACTCATCCCGCATTCTGTTAGGTGGCTATGTGGAACCTGTCGATATTCTAGAATACTCACAAAAATCTGAGTTGCCATATTACATCATGGCGCTCCACAGGGCCGCTGTTCCTTGTCAGTCGGACAAGATAAATTTAAAATAATAAACGATCTATCTACCGTCTTAATACCTCACTCAAAGACCAGCAGAAAGCTGGAAATTTAATTGCGATAATTGACGGAAAAACATTAACGACTGCATGTGTGTGCAACCGTGTGCTTAAATATAAATATCCGATATCCTTACACAATGTTTACATAACACAATGTTAACAAGAGCACCTGTCTCTGATTACCCAAGCTCATTGAATTGATGACGTCTGTGACATCTACCTGGTCACTCGAAGAACTGACCGTAAGGACCCTGCCCTCGTTACAGTATCCATGAGCAGGCCCGGTGAAAGAACTAGCTAGAAACTCTCGAGGAGAACACTGTATTTATTGGCGGCATGCGAAGTAGTTCCTGCATAAAAGTGTTTCTCGTTCCAGCTGAAGCGGCAGATGCTGCAGCAGGAGATTGCGTTCAACATCCAGCAGACGGACGCGCTGACGCGCTCGCTGTCGCCCGGCGCGCCGCAGCCGCCGCCCGTCGCGCTCTTCCAGCCGAAGGTAACACACACACACACACAATACGGAGTTACATCGTTTCATAGTTATTTTGTAAAGTAAAATAATCAGTTGAGCAAATCAATATTAAAAATATAAAAAAAAACGTCGTTTACTCGACGGGTACACTCTTGTAATAATGTAGCACTAACTCAGTTGATACATCGAAACGTGCGAAACTAGAGCTGAGCCACACCGACGCCACCTCGTGGCCATAACGGTGTTTTTCCACAACGACACCGACTCGGCCGTTGACACCTAGACATCTCTAAGACATAATTATGTGTATGTCGGTGCGCGCCTGCAGCTGGACGGGTCGTGGGAGAAGCTGCAGCAGGCGCACGTGCTGGCCAACGTGCAGCAGGCGTTCGACGTGCCCAGCGATGCGGAGGTACGTCCGGCCGACCCGTAACACGGAGCGGACCTGAACTGTCCTTGATGAAGTACACGAAACCTAGCAACTTAATACATTCCATAGACAATCACCAAGTTTGTTTGTCATAATAAAAAGAAAACTAATTAGGGGTGCCCTTTCGTAAGTGTGACTGAGCGGTGGAAAGTATATAGCGAATCCATGTAGTCGTCGTGTGAGTTTACTGTCGATACATATCTATGTAAGTCTTCAAAATTTGAGATGAGGTTTCAAAATAACGTTTTAATGCACTATTGCAAAATATATGATTCCAAAGTAAAAATTACCATAAACACCATAAACCATTTTCAGTACCAGGTGGAGAATTGGAAAGATAAAACTAAAAAATAAACTTTAAAACACCCACGGACCACCGTGCTAAGATCGCCGATGTCACAAATACCCGCAAACAAACATATGTCTGTCACATGTGCGCCCCGGCCGGACGGGCCACTGGAGACTGTGCGGCCGCCGGACCGTCGCCCGGTCGTGGATACGGGGCCGAGGTTTGAATCAAATATATTGTGCAGTCCCGTCTATGGAATATTTCAGTCAATCTGACCACTGAACCGTACGCTGTGCGTGGGTCGAACCATACTTGATGGTTATTTTTAAATTACACCTTTATCAAACAGAACTCCGAATCGGAGGGCGGCGCCGAGGGCGGGCACACGGACGCGGCGGCGTTGGCGCTGATGTTGCAGGAGCAACTGGACGCCATCAACACGGAGATCCGTCTCATCCAGGAGGAGAAACAGAGCACCGAAGCACGCGCCGAAGAGCTCGAGTCCAGGGTACGGGCACCTTCGTAAATTGTACTTTTTGACTACTTCGACAGTGTCAGTAGTATAAAAACGGATTTTTCAATCAAAACACGAAGAATATGAAGGTTTCTGAAAAACCCGTTTCTTTATAAAATTATGAATGTGTTTATTTACTTATAAAAATCTACAAAAATGATGGCTACAATGACAATTGACGATCGAACTATGAAGAAATTGAAGAACGCGTGTTACTCTGTCGGCAGGTCGGCAGCTACGAGCACATGAACGTGGTATCGCGACGGGCCGAGTCTCCCCCGCCCGCGGCCTCCCCGTCCAGACCGCACCTGGCGCCCCATCACAAGTACCACACGGTCAGTGCACAATATTGACACACGAGTAACAACTGCCGTCGTAACCGGTTGTCAACCATCAAAAATCAATTGAAAATACCCCGTTATTATTTTTTGAGATATCGTAACATATTCCTCCTAACATGCATAGATAAATTGAAGAAAACCAAAAGTTTCATAGTAAATATATGTATGTCAATGTGACGACGGCGCGTTTTACGGTAATGGACTCTTAAAATTTGTCTTCATCGGTCTAGTTTAATACTGGTTAATACGGTCTAGTTGATAAACACACGTCCAACTGGTACCAATTGTAAAGTGAAACGTATGATTGTGCGGCGCGCAGGCGCCGGCCTCCATGTCGCCGGCGCACTCCCACTACAGGGCTCCGCAGGCCTCCGAGAGCCTCCCGTCCAGCCAGGTCGGTCCGATTGTGTTGCCGAGTATTGCCGAGCGTCACCCAACACCCCGCGGACCACTCGGTGAACTAGACGGCGCTGACATATCAACTAAAATTACAGAATTTCTGAAAATGAAAACATCCTGAGGAAAAATGCCTTAGGATTTCCTATGATGTTCTCGAAGATGTGTGATCGATGCCCACTCACCATTTGCCAGTCTTTGTGGGTACAGTAGAGGGTGGTGAAGAAGTTTTTTATGCATTATTATCTTGACTGTAGCAATCTGTCACCCTAGACGTGACTTCAGGTATGATCCTGTTTGAGAACGTCACGATCGCTCTTGTTCCCCGTCCACTGGTCGCAGCGGACGTTTATCACGAAGTTGCCGTCGTCGGAGATATTGAGTCGAGCGGCGGACGGCCGCCGACGTCGGTGCGGTCTAGTTCAAAAGGGTGGTCCTCACACGTACACGCTTCCCGGCTGTGCCACAGTCGGCTGGTTGAGCTTGCGCACCATCCGTTCGTGCGCACCGCGCGTCCGACTGTCCAAAAAAATTCACTGTAACTCAATTTTAGGTATTACTCACTAGAATTTGTTATTAAAGTTCCACAATTTAGGAGCTGGGACTCATAAAACATGTGATTAAATAGTGTAGAAAGTGCTTTATAAAAATCCTAGTGTAATTTTGAATTTATTATGAAATATAAACCAAGATGACACCTTTCAATGGTCCGAGAGTGTTCGTGCGGTCTCCCCCCCTCCTTGGTGTACGAGCAGCAGCACCACTAAACTGCAGCGACATGCACGAGCTACACGCCGTTACGCTGCGACTACATTATACGCTGTTATTTCGACAACCATATCACGATCCCCGCGGTACTCCTCCTATACTGAGATACGTTTTCCATCGGATTTGCAATTTACAAATCATTATCCACGGTCGTTTCTGACTTTATCTAACGAAGGTCCAATCCTTTTCTTTCCATCTGTCGATGATCCTTTTGAAATCCACCGTTAGACCTGGATCTCTCCTATTACCACCATCGACACCGACACCAGTCCGACCGGTCATGGGCCTTCTGAATGAAATAACTCTCAGCCGTTTTCTACTGTTCATCAATCCACCCGGTCGGGGGGCAACTTGTACTCCTTCACCGACGCGCTATCTCCATTTTCTTCTTCATCCTACGAAGGATAGGCCCTGCCCTTTCGCTTCAGACAGCAAATAGTGGTTCGTCGGTAACGTTTGTCCGTCTAAGAATTTCCTCGTTGATAATCTTGTCCCGTAGCGATATACTTATCGTGGGCCCGTCCAAGGCGCGCTGAGAAGCTTTCGGCGTTCGACTCGACACTCGACTTGAGGCACTGGGGAATATCCAATGGGGGGATTAACTCCATCTCATTCAAATTTTATTTGGATCTCGAAAGATTACTTCATGGTAAGTTTGTATACAACGATATTAAATGTAACCGATTTTTGATAAATACCGGTATTTAAAAAACAAAACCTTCATTTAAATTTACTTGGACACGATCGCTCGAATGGATGGTGCGCATTTCGCTTAATGCTGTATACTCCACCTATATATGTATAATAATATAATAAATTATAGTACCTCCCAAATTATATAGCTTCACCACGGTAATTCGACATAATTATATTTCTGCTTTTAACCAGTTATGAAATTATTAGTTTACATTATATTTTCAATGTATAAAAACCAAATACGTCCTCGCATTAAATTTTACTATACATTTAGAAAGAATGAATATTATTTATTATAGATTATTGTTATAGTTTTTCAGAAAATGTTTGGAACGTTCAAATTATTATAGTTCATTTATATTAAGAGATCGTAAACAAATATCAAGTAGCCTCCGTGATCGGTACGATCCTAATTAAGGAAATCTTGGGCCTTTTTCTTTTTGACCTCGATCTCTATCATAATAATAAATGAATTATTTAAAGCATGATCGATGAGTAGTATCGGAACGTGAACATCATCAAGTGACGAGACATCATTACTAGCTACACATATATAAAAAGGGCGAGCGAACGCCCCGCGCGCCCCGCTCGCCCCGCGCGCCCCGGTGACGTGTGAGCTCGCTCTCCGTCCCGTGATGCGTCACCGGTGGGTTGTGCCAGTGCGGCAACACTCCCCGTCCGTATTCAACCAGGCTTAGCTTAGCTTAAATTAGTTAGCTTAGCTCACGATTGTAATTGTACGTTTTTGTTCAGCTCAGTCCTCACCGCTACTTGGGTGTACGATATAATATATTAAGCGCATTATATCAAACGCTTCTTATGATGTACGATGAAGCGCCGAATGTAGTGATTGTGAGTATTTATAGCTTCAGGTACTCTAGTAAACGACCCTATTGTTTTATAATCGCAATGGTATTTTACGTAGCCGTGTGACGATTATGTGTTATTAAATGTAATATTAAGACCAAACGTATATGATAAACTATAAGTGTATCACTTATTAACTTCCACAAAATGAAAACGAGCAGTTCCGATATGAAATACATATAAAATGTTTTTGATTGTGTTACCTTAGACAATCCTATAACACGAAATTGTTGTCTTTCGACGTGTACCGTTATCACTATGGAATTTGGCAGAGGGTAATCGTCTTTGAGTATCCATATCACACCGCAGCTTAACGAACTGTCTCATACAGTCGACTCATCGTGATTTCCGGACTGGTTAATCGCGCGTGGTGTGCGGGGGGTGCCGAGGGAAACACACGTCCGAATTTCGAACAACGTTCGGGGAAGGTTGTTGTGGGTAAACGCTTTGCAAAATTATACACAGAACTTACACTGTGATTGATTATTTTATTGTAATATTATTTTGAACGAAAATATGTAACTGATGTCATAAATAACAAGTGAATCAGTTCATCAAAACTAATAATACATCTCTATGACGACCAGTCAGGATCGGACGAACTATATTTGCATAGCTTGTTTGGTGAAGATAAAAATTATATCCAAACTGAACGGGCGCAAAATTTCCGCGCAAGCAGTTGCAGTTGTGCGAGGAGGGGGCGACGGGTGCTCCGGGCGTGCCGGGCGGGGCGGCGGGCGAGGGGGCGGAGTCTCCGCTGACAGCGCGCTCGCTGCGGTTGGAGCGGGCGGCGCGCGCGATCCACGCGGAACGCGACCGGCTGCGCACGCACTACCCGATGCCGTACGACTCGTGAGTGCTTCACTGTTTATTCTTCTTAATAAATTTCACACGTCTTTAATATACATTGTGATAGTCGTTCGATTAATATAATCACACTACTCTTCGAATTCGAGACTTGCCTTGTACTTGACCATTCTAGAAAATAAGTTATTTGTCGTACTTACAGTAGAAACGGAACATTATTTTTGGCATCGTCTATACTTGTTGCTTAGCCATAATTAGAAGCAATTTCCACACCTCCCTCTCACTCTTTTTTTATTACTTAAACGTCTCTAACACCAAGATTGATAAGAATTTAATTACTTACTACTCCACTTATATCATCCGATTACGTGGTCTTTACACTAGTGATTTGTTGTCATGACCATTCAATGTGGAGCCGTCGTGCGGGATCATCTTGGAACTCAATTTTCTCTATATATTTCGCTTTATATTGTCACTGTCTCGACTCTGGTATTAGTTGTCGGCTTGCTAAGCTCGCTCGTCAAGTGATTTGAGCTGCGCCAAAACTTTCTGAAAAATTGGTAATTAAGAACCTGCCGGCGGTATATAGGAGATGGTGGTGAAATTTTAACCTTACCTTAACAACTCGTTATCATGCCGTGAAGAAAGGGAACTTTTTTCAGCGAGAATCATTCACAATTATACCGTTTCGTAACATAGGTGTAGCATCGAGCATCTCATACAGCTAATATACGACTATTTAGGGTTATGTATAGGATTAGTTACAAATGTCCCAGAGTTCCAGCGGTCACTTGCATCGGGTGGAGCCCACGACTAACTATATGTCGATCTAATCATTTTTAATTTTTAACAACGACAAACAATTATATAATATTTCGAATCCCACTGTATATACATGTAACATGCCCGAGTGTCATTATAGTCATATACGAAGTTGAGTTTAATAAAAACTGAAGTTTGTAATAATTTATTTTGTAGTACATTTATTTCTGTCTGTTATTTTCTAATCATGTTTGTTCACCATTAACGCTGCCAGGACGTCGATTATGTCGGGGAGCCTCGCGCGCATCCCCATACACAGGTGGCGACCTCTATTACGCACACCCACCATCAATTTTACATTTGTACCGACTATAACCCTCACACCGTCACCAACGTTCACGCCACCCACACCAACATACACACTGTCTACCCCTACATACACACTGTCCTCACCAACGTACACGCTCTCCACACTTGCGTACACACCACCTACACCAACATACGCACCGCCGACCACGACGTACGCACCGCTCACACCGACGTACCCATCGCCCGCGCCAACGTATATACAACCCACATTAACGTACTCACCTCCTACACCAACGTACACGCCGGCCGCACTGACGCTCACACCTGCCAGACCTACTTACACGCCACCCACCACACCTGAGTACTCATACGCATCCAGGCCTAGGTACCATAGCTACTCAGACTCCGACATAACGGTAGACACGCGGTGCGACTGCCCCGACACGCTGTTCAACTACGCGCCACACAGGTTGTGTTTCAAGTCGTCCGTGTACAGAACTATCGGTGATTACTTGTTGCACCATCCGTACGGCAAATCCGCTAGTTACATTTGATAGTCATATACTCTGTGGGGATGACGGGTCTCCTATCTCTGTTTGCATGTGTACGTGAATACAAGGTTAATTGCCAACTCGGTTGTCTACTTTCTATGCCGGATTTGTCAACGACATTACCATTTACCACTGTGTCTAATGTACCACTGGTACGTCGATTACATATGAATATATGTATTTATGATGCATATGAAAATCTGTAACGCGGCGAGCTGTGCTGCGTTCGTCAAGTGAAAATTATATTTTTTGTTTTTAATGTCATATATGTATATTTTACATTGTTGGGAAGGTATTAAATGTTAGTCAGTTTAGTTTATTTTTGTACATAATTAATTACATATCTATACTCAAGAAATACTATTGTAATCATATTTATTAATGTGTGAAACTTAGTCTTGTATAATTTCTGTTAATACATAAGTTTAAAATAATATATTGTATATTTTGATCATTATTGCGTATGTTAATGTAATTTTTTACATTATATTACAAAAACTCGGTAATCTTTGTCAGATACAAATCTTTTACGACACTACGAGTTGTGTAAAAGTCACATAAATATATTTTTTGTATAAAAATATAATTTTTCACTGAAGTTGCAATAAAATGGAATTACTACGGATGGTTTATTATTTGACGACGACGTTACAGAGGAGCATCCGGACCGATCGTACGACACCGGGTATGTGTCCATTGCGTACTAGCGTGTGCCCCCGCTCGTAGCCCCCTAACTTCCAAGCCCCCATCCATAGTAATTTCATTCGCTAAGATTTTCACGTACACACCAACTATATCACTGGACGGTAGCCGGGCTGGGTGTTTCCGAACTGTTATGCTACTAAATTAATTTTAAAGTTGATTCTAGTTACGTTCGACTCATGCACACGTGATACATTACACCTCCCACATGTCGCCGCCCCAGCTACCGCACACCGACTGCAAACTATTAATTTCATATCGCATTATAGGTGAGCACCCTCACCGACGTGACGTGTCCGTTAATTAATCGTCGCACAAATGTCTCACGGTACATATTTCACTTCATCCATTACTCGTCTGCTGTGGGGTACCTACCGGTCTCTCCTCGTTAGTGAAAAGGGTTGGCGTGTCAGTGTACAGGACTCTCGTGTGCACGCACGCATGGTCCACATCGCTGACCGCTGCGACGCCCGTCTCTCATCGTTCACACGATACATTTTGTTATTTTCGATACACAATAGTATGTCGAGTTTATTAATGACTGTCGGTAATCTTCGTCACTGTCGTGTTAGTGTGTAGACGATACGAAGAATGCCGACGGACATCGAGTAGATGGTCATTTTTATATAATGATGTATACTAATATAGTGATTCATCATCGCCAGTTCCAGTCAGGAGTCGCTGGGCGGGGTGACGGCTAGCAGCGCGTGGGGCGGCGCCTCCCCGGGGCTCCCGCGGGGCGTGTCGGCGGCGGCCTCGGCGGTCTCGATCGCCTCCATGCACCAGCAAAAGAAGCGCGGCATCAAGAGCTCGCTCGGCAGGTTCTTCAGCAAGAAGGAGAAGGCCGGCATGCCGGTNNNGGCGGCGGAGTACTCGCTGCACGCGCCGCCGCCGCCGCCGCCGCCGCATCAGGACTACGCCAGAGCGAAGACCAAGTGAGTGCTTGGTTGCAAATTATTATATTGTGTAGGGATATTTATGTAATTAATTGTTTAAGTTCGGCTCGAAGAACCGGCATGAACGGGATTTTCGCAGAACTCGAGGAGGATACCATAATAAATCTGCTCCATGCACATTATATTCAGGGCGTCTTAATCGTACCACGATCAAAATCGGAGAGACCTCGGAGCAGTTTACAATATTAATACAATACTTATTATAGTTAAGTAAATGACGTTACCATATCGGCAGCAAGGAAGAAAAGTACGGGTCAGATCATGTACGATACGTACATCGATACCTCATATAAAAGTCAATAACTTACGTATCGACGGAGTGCACTAACAACTACCGTACGAGACGGACGCGGCGAGTGCAAGTCGTTTAACTCGACGATCGCAATAAAGCCGCTCCATAACTTTAACTCAACATCATTTACCAACCTCTTCCACAACTACATATTACTTAATGTACTTTACTAACTGGTACTGTACAGATCAAGTATTATCCAATATGGTTGGTCGCAGGATTCGTAGACCGCGTTTAGCTAAAGTTAATTGTAATAAGTTTCCTTTGTTAACATTTACTCGTACCTATTGTTACTTGCATGATCAATAGTGGCAGAGAAGTGTTTATTTCATTAATGTTGAATATGTTAGCCGTTCGACTGAACTGCTTGCTGTATGTTTTTGTGTCTCGGTTTCTCTGGCCGGTTCGTAACATTATGCAATCAATGTAAAGTCGAGCCGTGCTCCGTGAACGGTTTGCAATTCATTACCGGTAAACCAAATAATTGAAATGTGATAACTAGTGACTAGTTCACGCGATCCAATTTACTGAATGACTTGCTCTTACTCGAGTGTGTAATCAATCAGTTACACCAGAGATCAATACGGTACTTTTAGATACTAATGATTGGGAATTAAGAAAATGACCAAAATTGGGACAAAAAAATAATTTCCATTGGCATAAAGATAGATGAGATTGCGTTGTCTGGTACCATTAATTTCATCGTCTCTCTACTTTGGTTCTGTAATAATTAAAATCGAATCAATTCTCGTATCACGAGTTAAGTATGTGTTCCTGGAGCACGAATCGTGAAATATTTATTTCAAATATGTGTAAAATTATGTAGTACCAGTAGCCACATTCCTCCTTCCTCGGCCTCCTCGCACTCGGTCGATACCGTAACGTCGCGTGTCGGTCGGTGCGTACCGCCGCGTATGTAGTCACCGGTGGTGGTGGTGTCTGCGCGCAGGGAGCGCGACTACCGGCACGAGCTGCTGGGCGAGGCGATGCGCGCGGGCACGCCGTTCGCGCTGTGGAACGGGCCCACGGTGGTGGCCTGGCTGGAGCTGTGGGTGGGCATGCCCGCCTGGTACGTGGCCGCGTGCCGCGCGAACGTCAAGTCCGGCGCCATCATGTCCGCGCTCTCCGACCAGGAGATCCAGCGGGAGATAGGTCAGTGGTACGCTTGTTGTGTCGTCACCGTACATTTATTTATTTCACGTTGCAGTCGAAGTGCAATTCAATTATTACATTCACGTCATTAGGCAGCTAGACAATCCCATGTCGAACATATTTCAATAATATAATGATAGTAAACGTTCTCACACTCACGCACCCTGTGTTGCCAATGGCGTGAACGTTCACAAACATGACATTCATGACCTGAGAAAAAAAAATTATCCGTCAGAAGACTTTGTCCCGACCGGAAATCGAACCCGGGACTGGGACTGTTTATCATTCGTTTACAAGATTGCTGGTTTCATTCAAAGGTGTATTCA
>PDGT01000025.1:4448353-4488362 GCA_003671415.1 Megathymus violae
GGGGGCGGTCGGAGCACACAGATACTAGTCTCATGTACAGTGTAGACGCATTGTTTTATAATTTTCTATTTTATTGAACATACATATACGTGGACAACTGAAACTAGCTAGGGTATATTTTTGTTAAGCGTTTACAAGTGGAGAGATCTTGAGACGGCGACCGGAGGACCGGGGCGACCGGAGGACCGGGGCGAACGGAGGACCGGGGAGACCGGGGCGATGGAAGCGTTCAAATCGCAGGGAATTGAGAATTGCTTACTAGTTATTCTCTTATTAGCATGTTTTTAATACATATGGTATTATTTGAGGTGTGGGATAGGTAATTTGAAAAACATTTAAATATGTGTTGCGATAAAAATATCGACCCGCCGCCGGCCGCCGGCCGCCCGGTCAAGCTCAATAGTTTAACAAACAATTGTACAGCTAAGTAACCATTTTTAATTTGATAGAATATTTATCGGTAGCGAATTATATTTGTAAATATCGTTTGTAAACTATAGCGTTTATATCATGTGTAGTTATGGAATGTAGCAATATTTAGCTAGGATGTGTTCAAACGACTAGATTATTAAATAAAAAAATAATATTTTATATTAATTTTAATGCTTAATTATTTATTAACTAGAATTTTATTATTTATTAAGTAATCGCTCGATAGTTACACTCGAAGATGAACGACCGTTCAGGACATTCAAAGGGCGACAACCGCGGAGGGCGGTCGTCGAGCGGTATCACAAGTTGTTTTATAATGTTTACGTTAGTGAGTGCCCTCCATTGTACTTGGGGTTAGGACTTTGCCGGTGTGGTGTACGGTGTACGATAACAGTATTATAATGTTTAGAGACGTGCCGTCGCTCGCCGCTCTCGGCCCGCTTCGATGGATTTATCCGGAGCACGGGTGACGGTGGCAAACGTAGAATAAAAATGTGACATCTACTTATTCGTCTTGTGTGATTTGGGTGTGCGGTGAGGGCGAGAACGATTGTACAAATATATTTATACAGATTGTTTACACATTTAAACCTTGTATGCTGCACAGGAGGGAACCGATTCGATAGTGATGTGCGTTAGTCGGAAGATGGATGTGAGCAAACGGTCCTTCGCGACCATCGTGCAATATAAGATTTTTCCTTGCGTTCTCTATGTTATAATTTTGCGTATGTACTTAAGTTGGTCATTGTCGGTGGCTAATTTACTATTTTTAATATATCACTTTATTTGTGTACCGTTACTGCCTGCGGTCTGTTGGACAATAATAAAGTTTACGTCGCCATATTTGGGCATCCAGTTGTATTATTGAACATCACCGTCGAAGCGTTCCCCGCTCGGTGGCGTGTATGGAGGTCTTCGACCATCCGATGGCTCGATTGTTATATAATTCGGACACATCGTTCGTTTCATTGTAAACTAAATATTATATTGTAATAAATGAATAAATAATAGTAACTAATGGTTTTCTATGCAAATGTAATATGTTAACGAGATGGTTATTGAGTTAATTAGTGTATAGCTTATCGATGTAGCTACAATTTTTTTAAGAGGACTATTAGAGGATCGGGTTCTTGGGTCTTCTGTCCCTCCTCGTTTAATGTATTCCGAGGGGCGCTCGACTTGCACTGCGGCCGGTGGGCTTAGTGGACTCAACGTTAGAATTGCCCGGCCCCTTCCCGGCGATACATCCACTCTGACCGCTGCTTCCTTCAGCGGTTGTACCGTTGCATTGTGACGCACGGAGGGACCGGGGAGAGGGGGCGGCTCGGTCTCGTGAGGCGAAACTCGGAGTACTAGGCCTCAACGTCCAGTACGATTGTTACGACTCTTCAACTGTAAGTTATTTTCAGTTCGGGCGGAAGACGAAAACGAGCTAGAAATAAACGACCGCAAACGTTACGTCAGTGCGTTCGCCACTCGCGCGAACCTTCGACAATTTTGTTCCGTTTTCCCATCGAACGATAGGTACGTCGAGAGACGCAAGGTCCGATAATCGCAGTATACTCCACAAGTGCCAACGTCTAAAGGACGCCCACACCGCGGCATTACGATAGCTAGTATATATTTTGTACGTCCGTAACATTCCACCGCGACGTCGCGCGTCCGGCGGCTCGCTACCAAAGAGTAAAGTTACCCTCGCGTTAAGGCGTTATTGTAAAATAGGACGTTAGTCAAATTTGTCAAATGTATATAATTTGTGCGTACGCGTGCGTGACATTCCTCAGCTTTCGTGTAACAGTTATCGCTTCGCCCTAAACTAATATTGTAATAAATTTAACGTTACAGGAATGTTACAATGTACAGGGGCATTTTTTGTAATGTCGAAACGTCAAAATTGTTAATCTAGGCAGTGATTATTTTGACCAATGTAATCTGAATTGTGTAACCTTTGTAAAAACATTATTTATCAAACGTGCGATGACGACGTACGTTATGCATAATGATAACAAGTAAATACAATTTACACGATACGACCACTTGTTTTATTTACATTGATGTTTCACTGGTTTGACAACCGTTGACAGTTACTTTAGCTGTTCACGATTTTTCATTGTCTGTCAGATGATCAACACCCACCACATATTCATATTTGATTGTAAGATTGATTCTGAGGTGAGAAACGCGTGGACGAAACCATGTATGGTTTTTCTTTTACGTTAATTGATAATAAATTGATATTTAGCAAACGAGTTTACTTATTATAACATTAAAGATTTTTTCAAACAATTAGGGTTTCTAAAATATGGTAAGGCTTGAATGACATTGAAGATATAAATGAGTTGTACAAGTAAAAAAAATCTAACATTAAATTCAAGGTTACAGATACAAGACAATGAAAATTGATCATTTATGTCACGTTGAATTTAATGAAATTCTTAACATACCCAAGATAATAGATGTTTTTTTCTTCAATTTGAATGGTGCTTTTTCACTCAAAAACAAAATAACATTGCAATGTCGGGTATTTATTATCTATAAAATGTTACCAGATTACGACAGCTTTTAATAGTTTTGGGATTCAAGTTTTGATTTGCTTCCACGTAACATGCGCTGTACCTAACTAAGGTTGCATGAACCAAACGGATTGGTTTCCATTTTTTGGTATTACAAAGATAGCAAAAGAAAATTTAAAGACAGCAAAAAACTCGGCAGACGAGGCAATGTTGCTTAGATACATTCTTATGGCGGACGCTGAACTCTGTACCGCTTAATTTAATCGTTCCATCCATGACAAAATCTTTATAGAGTTTATTATTTGGAGTGATATTAACTCCTACACTACTGTAACTGATTTTATTAAAATAGAAATAAATATACCATTATTTTATTTCACAATTTTAGTCAAATTAAATATTACATCTGTGGGATTTTTTTGTTGGATATCTTATTCAAGTGCCTGCAAATTTTCTTTTTAAGCTCCTTCTGTCGCTTCAGGCGCCGCCACTCTTCTTCTTCTTGCTGCTTTTTATGCTTCTGCAACCTCTCGGCTGTCATCTCTTTCTGAATCTCCTTCTTTTTCTCGAAATTAGTTTTCAACATTTTCATCACATTCGACACCTTTTGCTCATATGGACTCTTAACCACAGCGATTCTGTTAGTGAATTTTTCCTTATTATTTCGTCCTAAGGCGGTTACAATCTTTTCTTTAGGTTTGAACCTGTATGGCAATCCCTTTTGCAGTTCTTTAGGTATAGTTAAAGGTTTAAACACTTTTGGTTCCCTGACTATTTCTTTATACATCGAGTTGGTATTCGCAGCGCTCTTAATATCGCGTTCTCTTTTCAGCTGACCTTTGGTCTTCATGCCCTGCCAAGCGTTTTTATTACCTACAGGGAGCAGTAAGTTAACAACAGGAGCGTAAAACTTAGTGACATCAACTTTAAACCAAGTTCTACAGAATACAATGTCGCTCATAAGAATTTTATCTTCAAATGTTGCGCGGAAAGCTCCTTCAGGTTTATTTAAAGCCTTTTTTATCTGTCCCCTAATTCCAGATACTGTTTTCACTCTAGCTCCCTCAAACTTAGCAACTTCTAAGGTACTTGTGAACATATCTTTAATAAATGCAGTTTTCTTGAATATTTTCAAAGGCGTCCCTACTAGCTTCAATTTCTTAACTATTTGTGTAGATTTATTTATTTCATTTACACTCCCCGTTGCTGCTATCCTAAACCCTATTTGTTTTATTTCAGTGGTGGTGTTAGAAACTGATTGTAAAGCTAGAAATCCTGTATTTTGTGGAGTTATTGGCCCATAAAAATGCATATTACATGTGACATGTTCTGGTGTATACTTTAAATACCTGCATTTTAAATCGTCTTCTAATTTTGAATAAATTGGAAGGGTCTGAAATCTACGCCAACCCAGTGAAATAATCAAGGGATCATTTGTTTTTAAAATCTTTCTATACCACCTATGTTTTTTCACTTTACACGACACAAAACCTATGTTTTGTTCAGCCATGTTCAAAGCACCAATTAGTATAGGATAACTTGAGTCAAAGTTGGTGACAAACTCCGAGGGCATGTTCTTGAATAACATCCTCACATACAATCCTGGTCTATAGCCTTCTACTTCCACCCTTAACCCATCATCCAAATTTTCAAACACAGATTTATTAAGTTCAGACTGTTTTAAAGCTTCTGCTTTTAAGCTTTCATAATAAGAATGATCACCCTTGATTCGATGATCATCGGGATTATCATATTCTGCGTCAAACTTCGCCTTCAATTTTAACTTTTTATCTAGAATTTCGGATTTTGTTGGTTCGGCTTTACGTTTGGTACCCAAATCTAGTGTTTTTCCTTCCTTATCAGAATTACGAGGACCGTCTTGTGATACATGTTTTTCGCCTGTTTCCAAATCCTCAAAGTCTCCAAACAATTCTTCATCCTCGACATCACTAGCATCATCTAGTTTGAGAAGCTCTGACGCATCTTCATTTGCTGACCTTTTTCCCGTAACAAAGTTGTTTATTAATAAATGTTTATATTCTTCTTTTGACCAGTCTCTTAAGTTTGGCTTATCTAAAGAATAAAAAAATGAGCATTCATCCAGATCCAGTTGCTCTTTTTCTGCCTGCTTTTTCTTTTGAATAGTCGAAACTTTCTTGAAAAGGCCGCCAATCTCCTCTTCATCGCTATCATCAACTTTCTCTGGTTGATCTTTTGTTTTATTACCTATTTCAAATACACCATATACAAGTTTCATGATATTTTTAGAAGTTTTTTGTCGATCAAAATATGCCATCGACGCTTTTTCACCTAGCTTTTCTTTCCATTTCGTATTAAGATCTTCATTATCATCTGACTCGTCATCGTTACTTTCTTCACTCTCCTTTAAGTAAGTTTTGTCATTTTCAACATTTCTATCACATTCGGCCTCAGATTCTGATTCATTAACCCATGGCATCTTTGAATTCTTTTCACTGTCTCTCTCACTTTGATCAATACCGCTATCATTTTCTGATTCACTTTCCTCACCTTCTGTGCATGAATCCTCTGAATTGGTTTTTTTAGCAAGATGTAAATATGCATCATCTTTTAACATATCAGGGTATATAACAGCTCCTTCACTAAACAGTTTGAAGCCTGATTCTTGCATTTGTTCGTCAACAGTTTCTTTATTCTCTACAACATTCCTAAGTAGTGTCTGCTTCTCGTTTGTCTCCTCATCTTCCTGTTTATGGGAATGTGACCCTTTAAGTTCTATGTATACTGCATCCTTATCATAAACAATACCTCCAACACCAGAAAATGGTGCATATATCTGCCTCTCCCTTTCCATCAATTGTCTTTTTTTTTCACTATTAGGTAATGGACATGGGTCAGGAAGGTAAGATAGTTCACTAATCTTCATGTCGCCAACACCTGCAAATTAAAAAACACGTAATGTGGAAATATACTAGTTAAATACATATTTTTTTAACATTAGTATATTTTATATTTAAGGAAGTATTGCATTAAATTTAGTTATTTATCCTTTATTAAACCTAAGAAGAAAGAAATGAATAGGCTAAGAACATTTTTTACCAGTCACCCTTAAGACAATGCAGAAAATAGTAATATATACATACATATATATATATATATATATATGTGTGTGTGTGTGTGTGTGTTTTGTCAACATGGTAAATATATATGGTCTCAAAAGGACATTGACATAAACAGTTATGTTATTATTGGAATTTATCTACCTGCTATATGGACCATTGACTCCTTCATCAATGGGACACCTCTCACATAGCCATAGAGTACCACTTCTCTGTTAACTTTAGGGTCTTTTCTGATACTCTCCTGACTTGTAATATCCTCCAACCTATCTGCTAGAACATAAGAATGTGTCATACGCCAACTGAGTGGCCTAAATTTCATCACTGATATGAATCTTGACAGGTTTTTGATCTCGTTTCGCAAGTACTCCCCATGTATAATACCAGACAGGTAAAATAGTTTCGCACCTGAGTACACCTCACTCCAAAATCTATGTTTTAATATCTTCTTAGTACTTTTTAGTGTCTTAGCATTTTTGATCATATCAAGATGTGTTAAAACGCCCATTATTTTGGGCATACCATGAACTTGACAGATGTTAAGGAACTCGAAGATCTCCATCTCGAAGCCAAAACTCGCGTCACAGAGCAGCAACACCAGGTCCGCACATTTCGCTATGTCTATCATGGAGTTTATATCGTTGTTACATTCTATGAGTGTTATGCGTCGTTTCTTAGAAGTCACTATCGTAATAGGACCGTTCGTGTTAGTTACATTGGTTTTAATAAAACTTTTGATTAAATTATTGATAAGTGTAGTTTTTCCAACGCGAGGAGGTCCTACGACAGCGACGATTACAGGGGCTGGGTCTAGCGGAGTTTTATCTACTTGAGGAATGTGCTGCTTTTTCGCGATTACATCCTCTCGCCGGCGGAATTGTCTTTCTGCCCTGACAGCAGACTGAATAGCGAATGCCTTAGGATTCCGTTGCCGCGCACTTAGGTTAGACTGATCCACCTGGTTTTTCTTTTTTTTCTTCTCTGCTTTTCGGCCCGCATGTTTAGCTCTATGTGATTTCTTCTTGTCAAAAATAGTCTCATCTCCCATTCTATTACAATTCTTTCACGATTCTATATTTTATATTCAACAATAACAATCACGTGTCCGAAACATTTTATTGAAAACAATGATGACAAGAATAAGTTAACTGACTGACATTGACATAATTACATAATCTGACTGGCAGAAAGTGGCGAAGGGCTCGACAGCGACACTGATACCGAACCACAGATTACTTACTTATATCCTGTCATTCAGTTGGCTACATAGAGTATACTGCAATATTTTTGCATGGTCGTATATTCAACGGTTGGTCGATTATATTAGAATAAAATATTCGATTGAATTTACTGAAAAAGATCTTTGATACTTTTAATAATAAAATTAATTATTTTACTTTAAATGATAAAACTGAAATTGATAGAGCCAGATTAAAGTATATTATAAGATGAGAGTTTCATCGGTGTCAACATGCCCTCCAGTCAGCTCCTATAGTATTCTCTTAAATATAATACCCTGCAAATACCTGCCATTCTTCGTTTATGTTTTAAGGTTTGCACGCCTCATAATAATAATGACCACACTACGTATAATTTGACAATGCAATTTTTATTTTAGAGAGCTGGCAATATTTGTTTACTTTTCTGTCAATGGGTCACCGCGAATCGATGTTGTTTCATTGTTTTCGTGAAAAAAAAACCTTTTATTTGGATGATGAAAGCAAAAAACGCAGCAGTTAATGATAGATTTCAAGCGGAGTGCGGCGAGGTGAACTAGAAACATTCACCTAATATGAGCACTTCGGAGGTGGACAGTCGCAACATCGCAATTTCCATGTTAGTATTGCCTTTATTGTGTTGTGTTGTGTCGTTTAACCGTTTTTTAATGCTCGTTATTTACAACAAATACTTTTAAGTTTCTCTCGTGCTAGCTGGCTTAAAAATCGGTCCAGGTCGACGATCTGTGACAAAGAATTCGTTCCGGAACATCGTTCGCACATCAATACGGTGGGCACTCAAAACATGAAGTGTGTCACGGTCTGTGCTCGCAAACTTATCTTCAACAGCTCGAGAAATCTAGAGACTTCAGGAGTACACTATTGTACACGTTACGTCTCGCATTAATGTTATAAGTAATAAATAATTAACAGAATAAAATTGTATGCATTTTGTAGTTACATATGTTGTATCTGTGTTTAGGTATGTCAATTTAAATCTATATTCATTCATGTACAAATGCAACACATATTGATTATTAATTCTAAAAAATAGCAAAAAAGTATACTGGTAATACATAAAAATCATATGACACATAATTTTAAAATTGGAGATAATTTTATTCAGAATTGTGTCAAATATTAGAATTACAATCATCACAAAACAATGTTAATTCATTTGAACACATCATCATCATTACGCTTAATTTACTCTTAAGGAATGTTTTAATTGAAGAAAAAGTAAAATAGACCGAATAAAGTATTATTGAGTTGTAACTATCATAAAAAAAATTATTAAAATCTCTATCACTCAATTTTGCTGCTCGCTAATCTCTGCTCACTGCTGGAATAAATAATTTGTCACAACCTGTAATATTGTCAACTAGTAGACTTAATTCTGATTGTAAAGGGGATTGTATTGTTATGGCAATCATGCTTTCCACATTTTGATTACTCGTGAAAACATTGTGGAGCATATGTGAATGTAAATTTCATGGTTACTTCTATTAAAGGAAGTGATATGAGAATTTTAATATGTATTCTACCTAAAATTGTTACATCTCTAGGGTTGCAATATTTACAGGACTTCACTAACTTTCACCCCCTTTATACCTATCTTTTGTTACACTAATACCACCTCATTAATTTTTTTTAGGAGAAAATCTGTGGAAAACTTAGTGATATCATCCCAGGATGCAATCGGACAAAGCATCAGCCAAGCGCTCACCTTCTCGGGCGTCCTCGCGCACCACAACCAGGTCATACATGACACCAAGTAAGATAATGAATCTCCTCTGATTTTAATTAAAAAAATATGCTTTTAAAATATTTGATACGTTGACCATCAGTGTTACAAGACTCGGTTGGAAATTGTCTTTGCTTGGGGTATGTATTAACATATGTACAGAAAAAATATCTGACTGAACCTATGGTTAAAACTGCCTACACAAAACTCAACAATTAGATGAACAGGCGGTGTAAAAGAAATAGTAACATTGTCAACATCAA
Organism: Megathymus violae; assembly: GCA_003671415.1. Lineage (NCBI taxonomy): Eukaryota > Metazoa > Arthropoda > Insecta > Lepidoptera > Hesperiidae > Megathymus > Megathymus violae. The sequence goes on from PDGT01000025.1 coordinate 4,457,621, forward strand.
TTTTACATTGTTTTTTTTATCCACCTTTTGCTTTCCATACTCTATTCTGTATATGAAAATGAGCTAAGTAAGTGGCAGGATATAAATATTAATGAGTTAAAACCACACCACATGTATTTGCATTGATTAAAGTGTTACTTCTCGAATATTGCATTTAAAATCTTAAATGTGTATTTTCTATCTATTTCCATAACAATGGTTAGTTAGCTTCAGCACCGCTGGGAATGGATCTGATATATATCTAATATTGTATTATTTGAAATAGAAATCCTCATGAAATTTTTTCATTAACAATCACCCATTCAACTTACAATAGTGCCCAAAATTGTCCAATTAGGTGCATTATTGTTAAATTGATACCGTGCAGTTAATCATTACTTTAGTGATAATGGAATCGTGCACAGAAGCATTAACTGAACCAGTACGGACTTATTTTTAACTAAATTATTATAAAGTCATTTCCAGAGCCGGGGATTGTCATCACACTAAGTTAATATCAAATTATCGATACTCGTTACTTATCACTGGATAAAAATACTATTCCTCAACAATATATGTAAGCGAATTTCTAAACTGTCGGAATTGGCACAAATTCACCGTTCGCTAACTTAGAATGCCCGTAATCGATTTCTTTAACTCCACACGGTATCGACGCGGCGCCGGCTGCGTCCTCGTTCCAGATAAATGTATCTGTTAGATGAGCACCGTTCGGTTGTTTAGGTAGTTATGAACACTCAGCGAAGCGCCACACGGCCAGGAACACACGCGTTGAAATTTCGGGAAGGGTACCTTGGCTATGGTCTTTGAAACATCAGTGACACGTCACGCTGATGATAGTGATTATCAGTCCACAATTACTGTTTCTGAACATTTTCGGGTGATTTTTTTCTCTAATTAGCTTAATTATATATGCTTTCAGTTGAAATACAGTTTTTAGATAAGAACGTATTTTATTTTTAGTACTTGTAAACAATGACGGAATACAAAATACAGCTGATATTATATTGACACTTATGATAACGTTAAAATATGTTATGTGGTGAAAAATTAAATTGAACATTTTAGAGTAATAGTAGTCAAATAATAGAATTATTAGAAAGTTTTGATTATGACAATAGCATCAATGCTTCATGTGGAAAATCCATAGACTTTTTACTGTAAGGGTTTCTTCAATTGCTTTATTTATTATAACAACAGACAGACAAGTTAGCTCTCGGGACGGTACGCGCTGAAGGTGCGAGGAACACTTTGTTTCCGGCTTCAAAGATAAATTATGTGGTACAAAGAATCGACACAGCCAATCAAGTGAGGTCTGGGGTATCTCTCCTGCCGTGAAATATTTTACACGCTGTGACTAACTGACGGTGTTCCTGTGTTACCTCTAGTGAGTTATAATTTAAGGAATCAACATCATAGAAAGTTCTTAGGATACGAGTACAAGGATCCTTAAACACGTTTATAAAGGATGGCAGGAAGGCCTTTTGAACTTTTTCCAGTAGTGTAGGTGCTCTGATAGGGATTCTATACATAAGCATTTGTTTCCAGCTTTGATCACACGAGCGCGCTCAATATAAGGGGCACAACACTCATGGAATGGAAGTTCCTCGCAATCATAAGAAAAAATCCTAGGCGTTTAGGGGATTCTTTCTCCAACGTCAGTACGTGCTCGTGCAATGTACCTTTCGCGTCAAAAACCACGTCTAGGCTATTAATGATAACTATCCGGGTCATTACATGATTTTGTATACAAACTCGAGCGCCTCCCGCTTCCGACCAAATGTCATCGTAAAAACATATGTTCATGTTACATGTCTCCATAGTGTTTCGTTATTATTTCGCTTTTTGGTATAAACGTAAAAATCGGACTGCTTTGCATTTTTATACGAAGAGATATACTCTTTCGCGGATATAATGCGTCGTTAATTAGACACAGATGTTTTCACACCAAATACTTTAAGACTCGATAACAACTGAATGGTCATTAAAACCTCCAAGCCGTGATTTTGTCAGGTAATCCTGGAGTTGTTACATACATTAGGAAGGGTTGAAAACCTGCGCCGCGTCTCGACGACTTTCGTTCCGTGCTCTCCATTTCATGGATTTTATCCAACGTAGAGTGTTGAACTCTGGCTGACATAGGCAGCACCGATCATATAGCGAACTTTAAATAGGACTTCGCTTCTAAATGCAATTGAAGTAGGTCACCGTGTAATTGCAATGCCTAATGTCCAAGCTGGGTCATGTCATTTGCTCACACCTACCGATCCGTGCACGATATCTGGAAGCGACGACCGTTTGTACAGTTAATACTTGCGTAGCAGCATTTTATTAACAATGGAACCGTTTTATCGTGTGATAAACAGTTCTATCAACTACCTGTTGCTACATTGAAACGTTATGTGTGATAAACCACACAGTGTAGTATACTGTAGCAATGACGAAATTCGAGAACTTCTGGATGTCTTTCTAATTTTGTGACATATCAACTGATTCTTCATTTTCGTCATCCCCGTAAGGTACTCGTAAGTGTAGACTTCGTCAACTAAGTGATTTCCTCAGCTAAAATAAGGTTATTTAAATTTAGCAATCGTTTTGACGCATAACTGATACACAATGTTGATTTTACGAATTGATCAATCAGTGACATGATTCTTTGGTCTTGGGTATTCGTGATCATTTTTGTCCGTCAACACCACCCGCACCACACAGAGAATCCGAGTGCGGATTAGTGAATTTGTGAGCGTTTTTATTCTGGAGTCTCGAAACTACCGAATGGAACGGTGGCCGATTACGTAACCTCTTAATAATTACATCCGTCGTGTTTCTTTTTAATCAACGCTGCGACTGTACCTCATCCTATTTTAGTATTATAGGTACACAAAGCGGTGCCCCATTGAGTTATCTAAAAATAATAATACAACGGAATAATTTTATTTGCTGTTACTTTTAAGCTGTAAAATTGTCGAAGCAGCAGACATGTTTTATCTCGCGAGGATGTTACATTCAGAAATGTTTGAGTTAAAAAAATGGTAATATAATAATAATTGCTTTAGGTTCAGATCAGCGTGAGCGTTAGAATATTTGAAAAATCCTTAAATTGAAATTAAGTTCGCTCGCTCGCGGTACAAAGGACGCTGGGTTCGATGTCACCCAGGTTATCAATTGTTAAGGTTTTTTTGCCGCCCTCCTTAGCCTCCTTAATGTTGAATTTTTTTTTATCCGTTTCGGTCGCAATGCGGGTTCTGGTTCGCCGCTTTCTTTTTGACGGGTCAGGTCTCTGGTCTTACAGGCTTCCGTGGGTGACGGTGACCGCTTACCATCAGATGGCCAGTCTGATCGGATTGTCAGCTATTTGAAAAATTATATCGTTATTTCAGCTAATCTGCGATTGTATAATTCCTTTGTAATTGACGTTGAATCCGAACTCCTTTTAAAATAAATAAAAAAGGTCGCTTGTAACAAGGCAAGCCAAGTGACACGTATGGTAATTGTTTCCATCCCCGTCAAATTATACGAAAGTTGTAACCGTCTGAAAGATCACCTGACGGACTTCATAGATACCAAAGCTTTCTACCTCGTTTTATATCTTTATAAAACTCAAAGTCTTTCATTTTGCTCGTCTGCCTGACCTTGGGCGGATTTATAACTCTAGAGCCGCTGCTCGAATTACTCCTGACTCAGAATACGACCCTCGGGCGGTGTGGATTTATATAGCAGATAAAATGTTTGATATCAGATCTGCTGTTTGGGATGTTCCATTTGGCAATATTCACTGCACATGTAACACAGATAATTGAGTGTTCGTTGTTTGAATTATTCTCATTTAGATAAGAATAAAGGTTAACAGCATACACAATAAAATGCATACGATGTGAACGTGCGTGCAACATCAAGGTAAATTGTACAAGCATCTTGACTTAGTTACATTGTTACAATAGTTATCTGTAGCTGTATGTTGTGCGGGTCTTTTAATATTGTTACAGAATTAAAACATTTCAAGTATTGCCGGTTTTTAGTGTTACTGTTCAGTGGAGATTGAAAGCGTGATAAATGATCGTTTGTAAATGTAACACACTTGAAGGCGTATAAATATTAGGAGTCGCTTTGTTTTATTGGTCGGTTGAGTGAACGACGGGATTTTTGTTTGTTATCTTTGTTGCGTTGTGGTTTTATATCTATGTATTTTTAGTGTTCGATATTGTCGACTTAACATTATGCACTAGGCTAATTCATACGGAGTGCAGAAGTGTGACTGTGTCGATTAATATTATTTCAATTAAACATTTAGTTGGATGGTCTTGAACGTGTCGAACGAACTTCGTAAACATTTAAATTTAGTTATTGCATGTCGAGAATATTACGCACTTGCCTCACACGTCAAACGAATTTTTGCTTTGTTACTCACTTGTAGTACATTTTATTTTTTGCAACAATTAGCAATCGTAGTTAGCTACAGGACATTAAACGGCTTATATAATATGAAACGGTCCAAAAGGATTTCTGATACGTTATCTCATTTATTTGTTATGTCAGTTAATTTGCGAGCAGTGTGTGTTGTTATTAATGTGAGCTGTGAGGATGGCTAACGTGCAACTGTCGAGTGAAAACTATGACAGGTCCCAGGTTCAATTTATGCAGTGGAACTCCATGTGGCGGGCCTCGATTAAAAGGTAGTTTATTTATGGATTTATTTTTATAAATAATTTGTCTTATAATAAATGTTAATCAGCGAGAAGTTATACGCATAACTTGGTACACGACAGAATTAATGGTACATACATAGTTGTGTTTATCGGGATCTTCCCCATATGGGCAGGATGATCGCAGAGGATGAATGGAATGAATGAATGAAATAATATTTATTCGAAGATGATTTTTACAAACACTTTTTGAACATCAAAGGGGTTTACCGATGAGGCTATGATTGACGTTGAAAGGTAATCAACTAAACTACATCAGAAAAAACACTATCCTTTGAATTAAGCATTATTGTTTTTAAATTGTGATCTTAAAAATGACTTTAACTGAACAGTCTAAGCGATGAAAATTTTATTTTCCTAAATCTGTATGGTACATTACCTTGTTACAGAAATTAATCTTGCACGGCCAAAAACGTCTAAATTTTTGTCAGAATATCATGAAATCAAAAGTTAACCAAAGGTTATATTATTCAATTATCTTTTTATACAGATAAATATGGCAGCCATTAATTTATCAGATCCGTCCCAGTTCATCGTCGACAATTTTTGTGACTCGACCACAATGAAAGTATGGGGCTCGTCTTATGTGCCTTAGTTACAGATATAACTTGTATCATACGTCAATTCGATAATATCATTTAATACGGCAACACATGAATCTCTTGTTTTGTATATGGATTTGTTGAATGAATTGCCATTTTATTTGCAACTGTCGCAATATCTTTACAATAAACATCTGAGGGGGAAGGGCACGAGTAACAAATACTTATACACGGGCCCGCGGTTCCACGTAAGCTGGGCCAAAAACAATGAATTGTCATTATTGTTACCTGATTTATTTATATTTTGGGAGTTAACCGGTACCTATAGCTATTAAATTTAAAAAGTATTTTAAATTACTAAATACTAAACATCACATGTTGAAAGGCTATACTTAATCCCATTGACAACGTGGTTTAAAGTTTCATCTCATTTTCTCAATTCTTACATCTCCAAAATATAATACATAGAATACATTGAAATATGTATGAACACGTAATCTACTATTAGTATTGAAGAATGTGTGTGTGATACACTAACCGCCATAGGAAAGCATTTGTAAAATTTCTGCATATACGATATTAAGTTCTGACTCTGCGTTATGTAAACAATCTTAATATATCTCCAGTAATTTAGATCGTGTTATCTGTTAGTCAATATTAGATATGACAGTTAAATTGAGATAACTAACAAGTTATAGTTTCGGTTAGCAGAATTTTTTTGTTAATATGCGCTTGTCAACGTACGCAGTCTTTCATAGCTACTTCCATAAAAACACCCGTTAGATTATAAGAATGTAGTGTAAATGTAAATCTATGTGTTGCCAATTGGCAATGCCGGTTGCGGTTTCAATGTCAGTTCAATAATCGCGCTGTAAGGCCAGCGGTCGGCAGTTCGGAGACTGTAAACTGTGAATGCGTAATTAATCGCTAACCCATATATATATACCCTATATATACTGTATTTCGGCCGCTGATAAGAGACGCGTGCAACTATTGATTCCTTTTTGTCTGTCTTTTCCTGATTTTTCATACATCACGTACAACGTTTATATATACATTACTTTGACATTTATTAATATCGTATTTTTAATCTAAATTTATTTTCCCACCAGCAAATGCCCTCGCTTCGCTTCGGAAAAATTACTTTACTCGTTCTATGAATTACAAATTACAATCTTAATTTATTTTCCCACCAGCAAATGCCCTCGCTTCGCTTCGGAAAAACTACTTTACTCGTTCTATGAATTACAAATTACAATCTTAATTTATACCTAACTTTTTTATTTATGGACGGATTGCAATGAAACAAACTTTAAGTAACGCTTACTGCAGTACATTAATTAAAACCGGAACGAAATCGGCTAAGCCGTTTCTGAGATTAGCGGGAAGAAACGCGCAGACAAACACACAAAAAATGTAACCACTATTGTTTCGTGTTCTATTGCGTTAATAAAGGCCCCATAAAATTGATTTTCTCATATACAGAAAGCGATCAGTTAGAATTTAATTATTAGTATATATTTGTAACCGTTTTGTGAACCGCCGTCGACCGGTGTGTCGGTGTGGCGGTGTCACCGCGGGGCCGATGGGTTTCAATCGCTCGGTCGACGAGACACGAGACATCGGGTGTCGATGTCGAGTGTCGGCGAGCAGCGGCGCCGGCGAAAGTGTTATCCGCTGCAGCCGCTCGCCGCGGTGGGGCAAGGTCACCGGCGATTTTATTTGCAACACCATCGTCAGCAACACCGGTGATTCGTAAGAGATTTTTGTGAACCGTGACGATCTAATTTTACTTCCCTTAATCTAGTTTTAAAAGTAACTAACTGCCGGCAAAAGTATTGTACGATATATAAAGTTTATCTATTTATAATGACAACCTGAATGCTCTTTTTAATCATTCGTTGAAGCAAAGGCATCCTGATCGAGCATATCACTGCATGGTTGCGCCTTTTTAAACGGAGATCTTAAGGAGGATGCGAGAGAGGATGCGTCTCCGGCTGATCAATGACGACTTTCTATTTGCGATAAACACTTTGTACTTTATACTAAAGTCTATCTTTATTTTTTAACTTTAGTACACTTACTGAATTTAAAAAAGTAAACTGAACTCTAAGATGTCTCATATGTTTATCGAGTCTAATTCTGACAAAGTATTGCATATTTATTTTATAATGAAATAACGATAAATTGGAATTTATCTAAAACGGAATATTCAAAGAACCCACGATAAAAAAATATTTACGAACACCTGTGAAAATGTACGCATTGAATATAATAAAACTCGGTAAGCTGCGTCGTACAATCATCCGTGATCAACAAACGTTGTTCTCTATTGTATTATTGGTCGTAGCCACAAATCAGTAAATGGGGCCGGCCCGTACGTCATACCGCGGTGGTGGGATATTCGGATCAATGGCGGTTTGACAACGACGAATTATACAGTAAATTCAGATTAAAATTGTCCTGAACAGATCCTGTTCCTACATCAATAACGAAGTAAACAGAACTCATCGACAGAACAATTAAAGTTTAACAATAGCATAACAAAAAATGTTACTATATACGTACATTACTTACGTAAACTGGAAATATACAAATGTTAAAAATCTCAATTAGTTGACGTATTTCCACCTACCCCGCCTTTCGCCCTCGCTGCTCGCCACTTGACACGGTTTCATCTTAATTGCCTTGTAAAAAACCTTTTGTTTTAAAATTAGTTGAGAAGACTTTCGTATTTGTTTACGTCATAACACATCTGACAAGTGCCAACATTTAATTACAGAAAAATACACCAAAGCGCATCGTTCTCATCGCTCTCGGTAATCGATGTCCAGTACAAAATCTATTAAGTATTTTAACGTAATAACATCATGCAATAAATAAGTCATAATCTAATTGCAATTAGGCAGCCGAATTTTTTTATTAAAACCGCAATTTCAATGCATTGTTATTATTATTTATAATTACTACCACTCCATAATAAATCGCGCACGGTACGTACAAGCTATGGAAACATTAAATGACGGTATGGTTACGTTCCAGGAGCGAGTCCCGGTCGCCCTCCCCGTCGCTGCGGCGCACGGACAGCGTGTCGGACATTTTAGACAATGACAAGGTATTGTTACAATACTACTACACACGTACTCCTTGCCATTCTATATTATAATATTCTGGGCACTCGAGTTTCTCACGAGCGTCCCCGACCTACGAAGGTTTTCAAATATTGTAACATTTTAATGTAACTGGCACGCGGTAGCTACTTCTGAACGTAGGGTAAGTTTAGCTTTGAAGTGCTCATAAAATTGTAATATTAACCGTCACCCGTACAACGTATTCATGCCTGTTTATGTACCGATATCGATGACTTTTTAGTGTACAGGGACTGGCTCGCAGTTGTTCTCCTATAAATACGGCGAGGATCTAATGTTGGGTCCCGAAGACAAACTGTGGAGCTTCTGAACGGATAATAATATTTCAGTTCGTGTTTAATTTAAATTCGTCGTTTTATGTCAATCGCCATGATTAGCAATGAACTTGTGAATTGACTTTTGGTCAGTGTCCGATGTAAGCTGATGTGATCGTTGTTTGTGTGTACAATAAACAATGTTTTATTTACGCACACTATATTGACTACAATAAAAATATCTTGGTACAAACAGCGTGCTTAGTGCACAATAATCAAACGAACATTATCCTATGTATCTATTTATTTGCATGGTCCTCAGGTCCTCACATGTCTAACCAATTACAGCCCGCCATTCTTCTTCTTATTCTGTTCTTAGCGCGTTTCAGTCGCCCTTGGCTGGCAACGTTGTTATGATGCCTTTGGTGCTACCGACGCGGCGACTCAGACGGACAAATGTTTACATGTTTTTTTATGTAGCAGTTGGGTTCACGTGATGGTAGTTGGTGTCCGCCATCTTTCACATCCATAGCACCAAAGGCGTTACTCACAATTACCACTGCCATCAAATCCAAATTTAGAATCATTTAGGTATTTTTGTAAATACACTTATGCTCGGCATTGTTTTTTCTACTACATTTTTGAAAAGGCGCTTTAGCATTGAGTAGAAGAAACGGCGAAAGAATCTCCTCAATCCAGTTGCTAACTGGACACTTCTCGGACACTGTGGTCAAAATATATTAAAATATTCCACGGCTGGTTCTTGTCGAGGGGATCGATTGAGCTCGCCAGAAAGATAAACTTTCCCTACAATATAAATGGTCCTGGAGCCTCTGTCTCCTTCGTTGGTTGGCATGAAGCGCCACAAGCCGGAGATTGTTTTGATTCAATTATGAACGGTGCCCCTGCACATATTGTTTGTTCCAGATCAGCGAGAACTTACTGCAGGTGCCGGGGCAGGTGGCCGGTGACTTGCCCGTCCTGCTGGATGGTAACCTTGCTGTTCCAACGCTAAGATCTGATAAGGTTTGTCCTACAAACGTAAAATCATATCATATTACAGACTGGTCAATTGATAGTAAATGGTCAAAGTCTAGAAAGATACTATAAACACAACTAAATATTTACATATTCATATCGTGTCGAGGGTAATACATATTAAATTAACAGTATAAAATGGGAATGTTCTATGATAAGCCATTGCCTCGTCCGTCGGTCACCAACACCTCGAACATCTCGGGCCGGGCCTGTTGGCTCAAACTCGAGAATTGGTTTCTTTACCCCTTACCTTAAAACAAACCTAAATATAGGTGGATCGTCAGCAGGTGACGTCACCTGCGCAGGGCATTCGCGGCGCCGACGGGGGCTCGGGCCGAAGTAAGAAGAAGAGCTGGTACAACGCGCTCTACCCGACGTACAAGAGCAAGTCTGACGATTTTAAGCGGCTCTTCAAGGACCTGCCCGACGATGAACGGCTTATTGTGGGTACGTGGGTATTACGCAATGTAAGGTATAGGTGCCAGGGCGGCTCCTTCTCAGTTCTATGAGATGTAATGGGCGGGTGGCAGATACATTTAACAGGCTTAGGAGGCTTAATAGGTGCTATCTACCGAGTACGTAATGGTTCATGAAGTGTTACCCACCAGTGGTCACCCGTCAAACTCTCGACTACTGCGTTGTTGACTACTGTATCGTATCGGTGTACGTACACTGTCGTACAACGGAACATCGCTGTTGTGTTCGGTTTAGCAATAGAACGGAAGTAGTGTGGAACCGTTGAGACGAGCGTCGTGCGTTGTGTGCCGGCAGACTACTCGTGCGCGCTGCAGAAGGACATCCTGGTGCACGGGCGGCTGTACGCGTCGCAGCACTACTTGTGCTTCTACGCGAGCATCTTCGGCTGGGAGACATGCCTCACGCTGCGCTGGAAGGACGTCACCGCCATCACCAAGGAGAAGACTGCGTTGGTAAGTCACCGCGCCGCCACCGTTACGGCCCCCGGTCGGCGATAGATGCAGGCGCAGTCCGAGGGGTGCCGGCGAGTGTTCGGCAATGTTTTTTCTCGGCTTATTACCTAGTATTGATAACAAAGATCAATTAGCCACTAACATTAGACCCCGGCCGCTATGTTTGCTACTCAGCGTGCAGGAAACTACTATTACACTATCAATTTCCTTGTGACCTGATTTAACGTGGCCGATTTTATTATTATAAATGTGAAATTTTGTATATTTGTTTAGATCTTTGTTAGTGAATCGCGCAAAAACGGCTGAACAGATTTGGATAAAATTTGTTAGTTTATTATTAGTTTAATTAGTTTATTACTTGGAAATAGACATAGTTTTTTTAAGCATTAGATTTTAGTGATTATCAAAAATGAACTACGCGACATATTCACTTGACATTTGTATAGATGTGTCTAGCTTCTGTTCCATAAGAGATTATTCATATCGTCGTATTATATAATGCTATGTAAATCCACTACATGACGCTGTATCGGCGAATGCAGTTTCTACAGTGCTGTTATAATAGTACCTTATGTTTCCATAACGTAATATAATGGTATTGTAGTTCAAGATCATTATATAGTGCAGGTTTCATGACAGATGAGATTGTTGCCGTGTTTGTTACTTACACATGTTAATTTATGTCTGCATCTAATTTTAAAGACAAGGCGGAAGAAATCGTGGGTTGAAGCTAATATTTATATAATTGTAGACTAAGGATGTTATGAATATGAAATTTCGAATATGAATATGGATAGTGATATATGAATAATATTTTATCAGTCTCGGTTACAGATATATTTTTATTTCGGATATCCGATCCGGAATTCCGGATGATTGGTCACGTGAGAAACGTTGCACCACCAACATTTGTTTAAATATCAGATTGTGGTCACAGCTACGAGTATTTGTTTGATTTAGATTTTTACACTTAAAAACTCACACACTCACCCGTACTTGTATTCCATTTGTGGTTTTTTTGGACACATACAGAGGAAACAATCGGAAGCAATCGACATTCGAGAAAAACATTTATCTATGTATATATGTTAAACGAATTCCACGGCTGACAATTATCTGATACACCTATGTTTCAATCTGAGTGTTCAAAGTGATTTGCGTGTGTCCATCGTTGATCTCCTGTATTTATAGGCTATTATGACACCCTATAAATATTGTAATCTCGGTTCGTGCTATTGCGCCGTTGGTTATCTCTGCGAACTGACACAGGTTCGGCCGGTGACAACAAATAGTAGATAAAAATTAAGCTCCAATTCGTCGCGTGTCCAATGTGTGTGCGTGTGCGCGCGCAGGTGATCCCGAACGCGATCTTGGTGTGCACCGAGGGCGAGAAGAACTTCCTGACGTCGTTCTCGGGGCGCGACAAGGCGTACCTCATGCTGTTCCGCATCTGGCAGAACGCGCTCATGGACCAGCCCACGACCAGCCAGGAGATATGGCAGTGGGTGAGTTTACATCGACGCGACGCGCACGCACCTCGCTGCGTTTCAACCAGCGATGTCTAAAATTTAACCGACGAGCTGAACGTTCACTGTTTGTTCTTAACGTCGACGAACAAGTCTAAACTTTGTCTAGCGAGTTTAAATGTTGCCTGACAAATCCAGACAGCCTGACGAATGAATGTGAGCTGACTAATGAGTATCAATTTTGACTGAAGTTACTGGTCCAATTCGAATAGCTAGAAATCGCATGCCACTGGTTAGTTACCCCGTCCACGCCGCGTCGGTCGACCAGGTCGCCCCCGGTGGTGTACCCCTCGCGGTAGCCGGCAGCCGCGCCGCTGGGTGTCGGCGTGAGGCACGTGAAGACGCGGCGATGACGTCATCAATATTCCGGCGGTCGGCGCGCGGACATCGACATGCGCATTCGTTACGGCGCGAGGTCGCCCCGACACTTGTTTACCGACGGCCCCTGAGCGCTCGCCGTGCAGAGGCCGCGGTCGATTGGCGCATAGTAAAATCCTGGTTTTATTCTTTCATACATCTAAAAATTTTCACATACCTCGCAGAAGATTGGCGTGATCTTTCATCTTAAAAATATGTTGCGTGCGGAATTAAATAAGTTATATAATGTAATTTAAATCACAGTCAATTTACTGAGAATTAATTTTTTATATTTCTGAAGTGAAAGTTTTTTTTGGAAAAATGTATTAAAAATAAAATACTAATTTCATAAAAATTGCAAATTCAAATTCCAAATCATTTTATCATGTAGGTATTCTGTAATAGTTATTTATGCAACTGTTCTATAATAAGGGGTATTAAAACACGAATGTAGCCCAGTTGGTAGTGACCCTGCCTGCCGAGCGTGGGGTCCCGGGTTCGATTCCCGGCCGGGGCAGATATTTATGTGACAGATAAATGTTTGTTCTCGAGTCATGGGTGTTTGTGATGTGATAATTGTATATGTCCATGCCACCCGCAACACAGGGAATCCTAGTGCGGGGGTGTGAGAGTGTGAACGTTTTTAAAATAAAAAATTACAACATTCACAACAAATAATACAAGTAAAAAAGTAAACAAAAATTGACATATAACTATCTGAGGCAATGGGAGCTGGCTCAGCTGTTTGTTTACTCGGGATTGAGGTCCCGGGAAGAGCTGGTTTTCAGCCAGTCCCTTCTCCCTAGGATGTATTATGGGTGATGCGATGGTCTGTCCCCCAGCCGCCAGGTGATGATAAAATTTGTATTGAAAAAAAAAGGTTGAAAAAATGATGTTAATTATCAACAGTTGCATACAAGACTTTATCTACTCCCATGCTTTAAATCCTCTATAAACGATTCTGAAACAGTTTATTGCTAACATTAAAACAGCCAGTCTTAGTAACCTAATATCATCCATTACTGAGTATATACAAATAAACTAAGTATTAATGAAAGAATTATTTATTGTAATAGTAATTAACATTTTTTATACTAACACATTTTTGTAACACTTTTCCTCTTTTTTTTTGTAAACAAAATAATAAAAATATCGAAGAAAAATGGCGGGGATTCGAATAACCTAGTTTTTTATGGCGCACGGCGTTCTGGTAGTGAAACGCACGTGAATGACAATGTTCTTTTTTTAAAATTCATAGAGATACCACACATCGAGCAGTACGAATGTGGCTGTCTGTTGAGTAAACCCTTTGACAGAAGGGATCGAAAAGAAACAAAGGAGTGTTATTATGTAATTCAGTACAACATTATTGGTTATTATGTCATTGGGTGTTTTAATGTTGGCAGTTATCTAACTTTTTCTGAATATTTTATAGAGGATTCGAAACATTGGAGTAGATAAGTACACTTATGCACGTCATTGCTTGCTTCTACCACCGTTTCGAAAAGGTGATTTAATATTGAGGAGAAGAAAGGACGAAAGAAACTCCTCAGCACATCCTTTAAACAACACATGATAATTACAAAAGTTTAAACCTGTACGGAACTGAATCCGACACTATTATTTCCAGGCATCTCAAAGCAATCAATTTTATTGGATGTCACAAATTAAGATACAAATCTATGAGTGAGTATCAAGTATGAGTGAGAATCGTCCGCCATTGACTGTATTACCGTTCTCTTTTTTTGTATTGAGTTATTTTTAACTTATTTATTGTTATTGTCTTTCGACGATTACATTTCTTGTATAGAATGATCGCAAAAACACTGAAATGTTTGCAAGAATCGAATATACAACTTGTCAGTATTTCGGACCCTCTGAACTGCGTTAATCAATTGAAACTCACCAGAATGACGCCAGGCATCAGGTGGACGTGAATCGTATGGGAATTACTCTCTGCACTTGTTCTGTGCTCATGGTCCGAGACATCCATGTTGCCCATCTCATTACACGGTGTAATTCGTACAGGCGAGCGGGCAACGCGATGGTCAGCGGTCACGACGCAGGGGGCGACGAGTCACTCGCGAGCTAATGAGGATGCGGAAAACTTTCTGGTTACAGACTCTCTAACCGCAACTCCTAGTGTGGTGGAGTGTATTACGACATTATTTAGTAAATCATTGGCTAAGAATTATGTTTACCTCTTACGACTACTAGTGTAGGACCCCCTTGTTGCTCGTAAAAAGTTCATAGGTGAATTACTTGTTTGACATATTGTATTTACTTTAGCCAAGTGTCGGATGGTGTGTGCACACATTACCGAGAAGCACATTTTTTTTTTCAACTCTTTGTAGTCTACTATAAACAGTAATAGTAAAAGCAAAAAATGACGTGCACGAGAGTCTTGACAAAATACGGAAAAGCTTAAATTATTTCCACTTTACGCTGCTCCATACACTCTTGTGTTTAGTGGTGTTCACTTATAAGGATCACTATCTATTGCAGTTTCAACTGTTGAATAAATGTTTTCCTTTTCTTTTTGCATTTTCACTGTGTATCTTTCTCCGATAATGACCATAACCATACAAAAACATAGAAAGTAAAATTTCAGTTTAACAATTGAATGACCACAGCGGTAATATACGCACGGTTGTACCAAGGACTTGCGCGTGCGCACGTGTACACGCAGCTCGCAGCTCGCCGCTCGGCCGCTCAGTCCGCTGCGGGCGGCGCGCGCATCACCGTTGCCCACGTGAAGCTCTAACTAAAAACCACTTGACTAAACAAATCTAGTTTAGATATAAAGTGAAAATATGGAGTATAAGTATCTATAATCGGTATGTATTTCGCATCTGTCATGATAAACGGGTGAAAAAGTTAAGTCGTTCGTTTTATTAAAAGTTTTACAGATTTTATTTAATTTTGTGTTTCGTGTCTATGATAGAAATATATGCTTTCATATAATATATACATTAATATTAAAACAATTCATATATGTCTCAACATATATCATCTCCGAACTGAATATAAATATCGAATGGTAGAATTCGTCACATTTTAAAGTTGTTATTATTAATATTTAAGCAATTGTTGTACACGTACCATAATTATTACGAACGGCATCATTTAACAAGGTTATCCTTAGTAACTATTTTTGGTAGACCCGTGGCTGTGATCATCTCCGGAACGTCATATAACATAACGAATTTAAATGAGTCGAATAGTGGTAACGTTACAAAGTAATCATTTATACTCGACGCTCTAGAACATCGCTCGATAACTGGCGGTTCTTAAAAGTGCATTGATATGCTCCATGATAACATCATTAAAACTTTTAATAATAAATAACAATAAACAAAAATCACAATGAAATTATATTAGTAATTATAATACCTGTAAAGTATTGTAAATGTATTTATTTTTATTGTAATATATTTTAAATACTTTTAGTACATTTTTAATTTATAAATTAACCTAACAATTAATTATTAAGAAAAAAGATAGTGAAATCGATCATAAGCGAGCTCTCCTGGCGGCCGGCTCTTGACACAGGACTTCGGATACGTCCGAATCTAGTCGAGCGAATCCTCCTTGACGAAGACACGACAAGAAAAGCGCTATATAGTTACAGATATGCAGTGAAATAGTTATCGCCATCGAAAGATTACATTCCCCGGTGTACAATAAAGACTGTTCCTAATATGAAGCCTTAGCCGAATACACGAGTGGTGCTCCCTCGCGATCGTTCACTAATAGCTCTACTTACCGACCAGTTAATGATACTAATGACATGTGATCTCGGGCTGTTGCGAGGAGTTTAATGTCGTGTGCTTTACTTGCTTAGATCTACCGGGTTTGACACAGTTTTATTAAAATAAACATCCTGGGAGAACGAGGAAGGAGGTGCAAAAGTTTGTCACGCCACATAGCTCTGATTAGCAACATTGAATGCGGTTTTTACAATTTCCACGGCTCAGGGGACATAAATCAATATTGTCAACAGCAATAATAAATTACTGTCGTTACACAGCACAGTGGCCTGTGGCCAGTGGCCTTCATTTTTGTCCTACGATTGGCCTGAGACATTCCGTTACAATTGACAGAAATGCTATAAGTATTGTAAATTAAAAACTGTCGTCAAAGGCGTTCTTATGAAAAAATATTATTTATTACAAAGGACATGAATATTTTAAAGATAAGATTGCTTGGACATGAGTTTAATATACAGCCTTAAGCCCGAGTTAGTATTGTCCGTATTACCGTGTTACATGTCACTGTGGATGTCGTCAGGTGCACACGTGCTACGGGGACGAGCTGGGGTTCAACTCTGACGACGAGGGCTACGCGCGGGACTTCGGCGACGAGCCGCCCACTCTACCGCTGGCGGACACCTCGGAGGTAACTCGACACTCTCGGGCCACTGTCCGGGCCAGGACCGGACTTGAAGCGTACCGTCCGGGTTAAACTGCGTGCTACTCGCACAGTGCAGGAACGGTTAATTTTTTTTATACCACTAAGGTGTATATATATATATATATATATATGTTTTTAACTTTATAAAACCCGTGCCCAGTTGGGGACCATATCCAAGCCTGTAGGTCGATTACCGATTCGGCACTGTGACCGTCTTTAGGACCTGTGTATTTGAATTCCAATGGTGCGTGATCGTGCCACCGGTGAGCCGGGGATTTTAGCGCAGGTGAGTGTGTGGCCGTTTGTTTATCTAACGATGCAAAACGAAATCGCAGTCCATCAAGATTATAGTCGTAACGCATGCATTATTCGAATCTATCACAGATGGATATAGAGACAGAATTAAATATACACTGAACATAATGAACGGTTCGATTCGAATTATGTAGAACTTTAATATTAATTATAATTTAAGATGTACAGATCGAATAAACAATCGGCAATGTATGAACTCGCAGCAGTTGTTTTGATAGACAATTATCGAAACATTATAATAATCATAATTCAGTGGTCACGTCTAGATACGAGCTCCTTCGGTGAACGTAACAGCTACGCGTTTATTTATTTATATAATTTCCAATTAATCAAAACCTAGCGACCGTCCTAACCTCGTTTGCGTTCAACACTCGATTTATATGTACGTAAGATTTATGTACACCGTATGGCCACCCTGATCAGTGTATGTACCTATCAATGGTAAAAAAAATTTTGAAATAGGTCCGCAGTTTCGGAAATTACCCTCCGCATCATGTATATAAATACACAGAATTAGCGCTCTCTCTTTGTAATACTACTATACATATAGATGTTAATATCTCTTGTAAAATATTTAACACATCTTACAAAATTGTACGTGACTCTCGTAAATGTAAATACTTAATTGTAACTTACGTTTTTAAATTTATTTTTCATTTACTTTGAATCGAAAATTAAAACGGTGGTTCGAGCAAAGATGTATTAAATTAATTTGTTTGTTGTGGTAATACATCAAAATCACTTTCAAAATCACAAAGCGACTTACTCTATGTGATGGATTTAAAGCAGTAGTGAGGTAAAATATATAAATCGTGAATACGCGTTCGAAGTCTGGCAACAGTAGCCGGGGTCACCAGCCGTCGTACACCGACTTTCAGTGTTGGTTACACGGCGTGTTTTGAAAGACTGTAAGCTTTGTTCCGATCTATCCATGTTTGTCTACTGCTGGATATACTTGTGTCAATCTGATCGCTCTTGAACCTTTTAATTTCAAGTGATATCGAATCGAAATGCCGTTCGAAGACATTCCTTCCCCAACAGTTATCGGCCCTCCGTACCATGTGATCAATCCGTTGCCACTTCGGGTGGTTCTCAGCGTGTCGATGACAGACACTAAAGCGTCGCAGCCCAAAAAGTAGCAACATTTATAGCGTTGCTTGTTGCTGCCATGATATAATTATATATAAATGTTAATGTGTTGGTCATGATGTTGAAGCCACGTGTTTTACACTCCATCGACGTAAACGGATCGTCCAACGCAGCAGTAAACAATTCTGGGCAAAGGACATCCCCTTGCCTAACACCTTGCTACGATTGTATGGAATGCTTCGCTTTGTCGTGTATTTTGACGGACTTGGTGACCTATTTGATCTGAATATATCGAGAGAAGATCCGGCACCGCTGGATAGAATTTAGATTTCAGCCGAAAGAAAGAAAAAAGAAAAATTTATCCTGTCTTAAGTTTTCAATTTTCTAGGTACGCAAGGTACGCAAGTAGGTAGGCAAGATTCTAGGTACCGTGAAATACATACGTACAGGAGTAACAATGATACACAGTAATATGTGGTTTTACGTATTGCATCCACAATCGACAAAGGGTCGGGTTCTGGCATTGGTATGGAGAGCCACACCTGCCTGATACTCGGCTCGACCCGTGTTCCCGACTCGTCCATACTAGCGGTTCGTCCGTCCGTCCGTTTGTGTGTGTGTATGTGTGTGTGAGAGAGAGAGAGAGAGAGAGCGTTTTTGTAATAAGTAAATATTAATTGTATAACAATAAATAAACGGATTATAAATATGTAACAAAATTATTTTATTTGTACGCATTACATGGATCTCTGTAAATTTAGAATATGTTATTAGAGATTGACTTTATACATATATTTTTTGTTAGTATGTTACGTATCTGCGGTGGCGGATCGTTTCCGCTTCTGGCGGCGCTGTGTTCGAAACTACCACCAAACGAAGCGGTGCTTTGTCGAGGACGCGTTGACGTGTAGATTGAGAGTCCAGTGATATGCGTCATACTAATATGAACGACATTTTTATTTAATAATAGAATAAAAGGCTTTCTCGTAGTCCATGTAGAAAAACAACCCGGTAGACAATGCTCCTCAATATTCTGCTAGTTTGGCAACGCGTGTGTAGATGGAGTACGGCGGTGTAAACTTCGGTATCCAGCTGTACGGGAGGCTGGACGGGCCGAGCCGGTTGCCGCCGCCCGCTACTTACAATGCTACATTCAATGTGTATACTAGACTTTATTATCATATTAGACGTTGGCACACAGCGACGATTGAGTCATCCCAGTGTAGTTGTCGCCGCCACGTTTCGTCGTGAGTACGATGAGATAAAGCTGGAGCCGACCGATAGGTACTGATTCTAGGTACCGTGACAAACTTTGAACTGACTCACCGGCTTCTGAACGGAGTTAACTGTATTAAAATTACTTCAGTACATTTAACGCTATCGTAACATTCTGAAAAAGGACAAAAAAATATTTGAGATAAGACATTGCCCTTCAGTTCAATAATATTTATCACGATATAGGTACCTTGTTAAAAAAGAGTTCAAAATTTATGTAGAATTTAATTTAGGGGCGAGATTATCGAACGGCTCTAATCTGTTAGATACGCTATCTACCGTATCGATGCCCGCTATCGACAGGGGCACAGTCGCTCACCACTCGCCAGCCGCCGGCCGTCGCGATGGTCTTACTCTCGCGCACCTTTAAGAGGAAGGTGAGGGGACTAGGTTATTTTATCACGAAGTTAATCTCGCTAGTTTGAGTTAATTTACAAGCGTTTGGTACTGCTTATGTTCACTGCGAGGTTGTCATCACGAAGTCAAATCATTTATTTGTTAAATAAGGTGTGCCTTAGTCGTTCGGTAGTTTTAGGATAATGTGCGGCAACAAGCCAGCGCTGTACAAATATTGTTTTATTAATGAATCTCGGCAACGATCGTTTCTTTTTCGTGTTTCGTTTGTAGGGAAACGTGAAGATTGCCGACAGATATTAAAAAAAGATACGCACTATATAGGTTTAAGACTTTAATAAAGGTTCAGGAAAATATACATTGTTATTTTGACTCAAGAAGAGTTAATAATAAACGACCTTCGGTCTCATCGAAGTTCTTAATCCCCACATTGGCCGACCGTCAGTTGTTACGTTGTGATGATTATTATTTTTTGGTTTCAACTATTATTAATATTATCGTGTTGGCTTTCACAAATTAATTAATTTTCGACGCTGTAACATATAATACGTGAATAATTCTATGTATTTTTATCGGGTATTTCCTCAGTCGTCACTCGCGCCGCCACTGCCAAGTTACCCGTAAAATATGCAATGTGAATCTGTCCGATGCTATTGACACTGAAAACAATAATAATATCACATCAACGTATAGCCGTTCGGACATCGGTCGACTCTTTTGACATTTCCTTGTGTGATATTACTGCGAATGAAAAATAAGTTAGAAAAATCGATGGGGTTGTATGCAACGACTGTAACAGTGAGTGAAAATTTCTTTGTGTTCCCGTTGAGTCGCGCGTGTTACTGTATGAGTATTTTGTAATTATAATACTTATACATTGAACTACGGTTCGATGTATACTTCCCGTTCCGTCATTCTGTTATTCATTTGTATGTTGTAGGCCGGGGTTTCGACGACCCGAAGTGTTTTTCCGTTCGTCTGTAATATTAAAATTCAGAGCTCGCCGCACGCCGCACGCCGCACGCCGCACGCCGCACGCCGCACGCCGCACGCCGCACGCCGCGTTATCCTTTGTTGTAGACGATTATCACGAAAAACATTTTGTAATCATGTTAAATGTTATCGACAATAATATTATCACTCCCACAGATTAACAGCTGCAATTGTTTTTTTCCAAACTATTTAAGTAATTATATTTTATTGATATATCACCACCTCTCGCTGACGTGAGAAATCAAGTCTAAATCTATCGCCCGGAAAGTTTGGCGGGTAATTACTGATTAACAACTCACATATTATATTATTAGACAACGCCGCAGCTTATACGGTAGCAGCACGGTCAGCGAGCGGTACCGGGTTCACTGCTCGGTGCAGTCCCACATTGGTGTGTCGTTAGTGACGTGGTGTGGTGTGGTGGTGTCCGACGAGACGGTGACGCCGACGCTGCTTACCACGTTAACACGCAGATAGTCCTTCGCGGCCCGGCGCCGCTCTTCGAGCTGTTATTTATTACGTGTATTTGTAGTAGCGGCGCTCGGAGACCTAGCACCGAGTATCGGATAATCTGTGCGGTGGTTCTACGCCGAGTCATCGCATAACAGAACTGACGGTCGGTCACGAGTGTGTGGTTGTCCAGGAGGCGATAGACTCGTCGTCCATGGAGGCGGGCGGGACCGGGGCCGGAGGCGCGGGCGAGCCGCGCGACGACCGCCCGAGGCCGCGGCCCGGCGCTCACG
This sequence comes from Megathymus violae, assembly GCA_003671415.1. Lineage (NCBI taxonomy): Eukaryota > Metazoa > Arthropoda > Insecta > Lepidoptera > Hesperiidae > Megathymus > Megathymus violae. Next base: position 4,479,298 of record PDGT01000025.1, read on the forward strand.
CCGGAGACAACACGCCGCCGCTCGGTGAGCACCGTTATGTGATGCACATTGTTTATTTCGACTTTAATAGCCGGCGGACGAGCGTACGGTAAGTTTTCCCCGCCGTCCGGGGACATGGGTAACGGAAAGAGCGTGACACGCCGCCGGCTGAGAAGAAAACTGTGGTATCCAGTTCAACGACCTCGAACAGAAGAACAGTGGACCGAGGCTCTATTCGTCGGCTAGCGGGGTGCATCGCATGTAAGGGTGGACTAGTTTTAGACTCACTGTTTCACGTCGAAATGAAAATGTCCGAAGTAGACCTACAATGTATTTTCGTTCAGACGCAGATGTATGTATGTATCAATGAGACGTGAAATGGAACAGCTAGTTGTGCGGACGCGCAACCTATTCAGTTGAATTGGATTCAATGCGTCTTTTAATCTTCCATTTTAGTGTATATTATCACAGCTTCTTACATCCGATGGAACACGGAACCCTTATAGATTTCACTCCCTTCTCGGTACGACTTGAATTTTGGGCGATCCAGTCGCACAAAAACGCATTAAAATAATAACTTTAGCATGTATGACGTTAAAATATATTTTGAAGTTGAAGGCCCCCAGTACTATAATTTTTCAGTTGGCTCAATGGCGAATGCAGTAGATGCTCCTCCGCGATCTGTAATAGATGTCAGCGTGGTGGAAGACTGTGTGCCCTTTTTTTACTTTGAAATATTTCGATCACTCTGCGATTATTTTACTGTTTGACGTTGACGTCGAAAGATCCCATCATTTGTACGAACGGGAGCTAACGGAGGGTGTATCGGGAGCATCTTTGAATAACATTATAAGAATTATTGTATAAATACTTTCGACTCCTTTTACAGTTTAATATGACGAGTAAATCGGATATCTTCATACAAACGAGTATTTTTTTTAGTACACACTAAATAAATACAATAATTTCTATCTCAACGTATTGCTCGCTCCCCTGTCCTATTCCATTCCCATCGACCAACAATCCCCTCGGTTGATGTTTCAATGTAGGCAAAATATCGCGCCGCCGCTCGATGAGATCCATGAGTCGGTCACGGCAGATTTTGTGATCATATCGCGGGATCACAGGCGTCGATGTCACGTGGCCGGGGGAACCCCAGAACAAATTTGAAAACTCTTACGTACTTGGATGTTGCAAGTGTTAACAGTGAAATGGGTGAAGCAATAGTACACCTAGTGCACGTTCCGTATTTAAATTGCAAAAAAACGTCTGCCGGGTCAACTAGTTATTGTTCAAAAATTGACACTGATGACGTCACCAGCTCGTTTGAGTTTTTTCTTAATCTTACGTTGAACACGTAAGATATTATATACTCATAAAAGTTTTGCTATCGTTATACAAAAATCCGATGGTGTTCGAACAGGCAGTAACAATACAAGTTAAATCGAAACGCAGAACACACGTTTATTAATGCGGTAACCGTCCTCGCTTCGGTTGGGAAAATTCCACTGGAGCAGATCTATTTCCTGGAATGAAAGTATCCTACGGCCATGACACATAACGTTATCTCCTAACATGTCGAGAGTCATCTGAATCTGTTCAGTCGTGCTAGTGTTTAACGTGTACGGATAGACGAAAATTAAAAAAATAGCTTAAAAATCTGCATTCAAATTTCCAAAATATTCCATGGATAGAGTTGACCCCGACACGATTTCGTTCAGGGATGTTATGGAGTTCCGCAACTGTAACCGAAACTATCGGGTATCCGAAATAAAAATATATCAGAAATCATAACCGAATCCGATGAATAAGTTTCGAATAAATTTCAGATAATGGCTGATTCTAAATGAAACTTTTACATTTACAATATTTTTTGTACACGTCCGAAATCACCTAATATCCGAAACTGAAATTATCCGAAACAATCGTATAGTCCGAAATAATTGCATATCCGTTACCATAAAATATTATTCACATAGCCGTATCCATATCCGGAGCCGAAATTTGATATCCGTAACATCCCTAGGTTCATTGTTATTATACAGTTTCGTTATACTTACAAAAATGAAACGCGAAACAAAAGTACGCACTGTGCGATACGATCGAGTGGGACATCACTTATCGGCTCAGTTCCGGGCACCGTTCACATCTGCGGCGAGTGTTGATAAATTAGACAGGGGGCGCAACAGGCGAGAAATCGGTCGGTGTGGTCACCCACGAAATGGATACTGTCTTATCTTAATGCGTTTATTTTGAAAAATCCGTTTGACTATTGTTACGTCGATTCGATGAAATTAATGCGATGTTAGTTAGTTACCCGGACGGGGGGGGTCCCACGGTCCCACCCGCCGAGGGTGCACGTGTCCAGGACCGTCGCTGACCACTCACCAGTACGTGACCCGTCTCCTCGTTCGACGACCGTTACACTAAAAAGCCAAAGTTGCCGGCCGCGCATGCAGAGTCCTATTTTGCCTAGCACGTTATGATCCTCTTTCACTTGTAAGCATGACGCAAAAGTTGCTATCTTTCTTGGGCCATGACAAACAATTATAATTTGTCTACAATTTTTTCTGTCTACGCTCAGCAAAATCTCTTTCCGTGGGCAATCGTGGGGTCCGGTCGCTACGTTGGCGATGACGTCATAGCGCGCGACCTCCAAGTGTAGCCGGTTGCCGAATTTGTGGTCCAGTACCATACCCAGATACCGGCTTCCGCGGGAGCTCTTACATTTGAAGGAACGCCTCGACCGTCTGTAAGACTGCTGACTGCGACTTTGGCACGGTATGCGGACCACAGGATTCCTGCTCGACAGCGGGGTCCGGGGAGACCCCAGTTCTCCCTAGTTTTAGCCCGTTTAAAAGATAACCTTTGAGACCCAAACACCCCACGCACCCATCGATCCCGCAAGCGAAACGAGCGTGTGCAAAGGCAACTTGCCGCCGCCGCCGCCGCCGCCCGCCGTGTCTTCGCTCGGCGTTAACGTAGTAACGGACGTCTGCCATCTTATCGGTCGCGGTTCTTAACCCACTCTACCCATTCAGAGTTGCCAACTCACGCGATGCAATTTAGTTGGTAGATCGATGTAAGAAATAAAAGAAAGTTAAGTTAACACGTTTTGTTACATTGTTTTTATGCAACTAGTCGACAAAGAGCAGCCGAGCCACCTGACGATAAGTGGTCACCGTCGGCCATATATTGCAGTAATACCGATGTGTGTTTTAATATTCGATATTAATTCCACCTACCATCATCTCAATCTAGTCGGGACTTCTCCCACCGTAAGAGGACTTTGGGTCGTATTCCACCACGCTGTTCAGGTGTTGGATGATTTCACTGCTGTAATCATTGTTATTATTATTAACTGGGTGTAATTTATTGATAACAGTATCTAATAGAGATATATACGAGGCACGGTGGCTACCTCTCGACGTTCCCCTTCCTTCCCAATATTTCCATAAGACCCAAAGTATACGTCGACTGCGATTCAGTCGATTCATGTAAAATGAATATACCACAACGTGTAATTTGAAAAATGAATGCTCGAATATCGTTCTTGTATCTAAAGCTTCGAATATGAAGAGCTAAAACGACACGAGGCGGTTTGTTTGCAACGCGACTGGCAACCGACCGCATTTATAAGACATTCGCAGTGTCGGAGGTGGTCGGTCGGCGGGAAGGCACGGCGCCGCCGCTCGCCCGCTCGGCCGCTCGCCCGTACACCGTCGGTATCATCTTGAAGCATCGTACCGTTCCTGCTTTTGATCTTGGAGTAGATCGTGAATTAGTGTCAACTCAAACGGTCGCGCGTCACGACACACAAATAACGTTCATACTGGTAATGAATTGTTTAATAGTGGTATAAATATTTTATTATATGAATTGAATTCAGTATTCTATATATTGACGTGTGCGTTAGTTTAATCATCAATATATTTTGACAAAAAAAATTCAGAAATAGAATACGCTTTTTTATTTTATTGTACTAAAATAAATCTCTGATTTAACAGTGATAGATCTATGATCACAGTGCTATGAGTAGCGTGCATTATATAAAAAAATAAAGAACAATAACATACCTAATTGTTAAGATAAATTATTTATTTATCTTAAAAATATTATTTGTGAATAAACAATAGAGATGTGGCTAGACGTGAGCCGGGCACAGACGTTACGGTTGAAACGGACCGCGAGTAGCGGACGGAACGGAGACGACGGGTCGGGGACGCGCCGGGGACGGCGGGCTGGTACACAAATGTTATTTTAATACCGTCGAGTGCACGCCGCGTAGTTGGGTGGTGTTGAAGCATCATGTATGGACGACAATTGCTTTTGAATGCATTTTGAGTGACCAATTAATTTATGACATTTGTTTTTTTGGTTTACTTAAACTCTTCGCATATAAAATATTTTAATTGTTTTCGTCCATAAGATTCGGGCCCGTTTTGTAAGACAAAGTGACACGGGAGTAATTCTATAAGGATTCTGTTTGGTTCCGGTGTATGAAATAAAGAAGCATTTTAGAGATCCTTCCACTTTTTCATCATCATCTAACTTTCCCAACATAACTGAACTATAGGTGCTTTTAATAAAAGTTGAGTTATTGTGTCAGTGACGAACGGCCGCGTGCGGGAGGAGGACGCCGACGGCGACGGGGAGGCGGAGGCGGAGGGAGAGGGGGACGCGCTGCCCACCGACATGTCCGACACCAGCGACAGCGAGCCCGACAAGCATCACAAGTGAGTGGCGCGGGCCGCTCGGCCGTTATGTTTCATTAATGAGTTCTTCTTATCTTGAGGTCATCACATAACTTGACAACAGAACCTTATTAAACACAAATAAAATATATTTACTTTAAACAGATTTACAACAATTATTTTTAATGAATGAAATAACTACTTTGTAGCAAGCAAACTCCCCATTAGATAATTAAACGAACAGAGTGACGTGATCTCGACTCTGAGGCGTCCAACGACAAAATGACGAAATCCGCTATCGCTGGTCCTTATTGGGTGGTACTGTCATTTTGAAAAAAAAAATTACATTATTATTTCCAAGAATACATTATTATTTCAAGTTGATTTATTTAACAGCGACTCAAATTAGACTATTTAAATGTTTTTATTACGATCGAAAGAATTGTTAGGGATTTTGACGGTTACTTTACGTGTAAGCCCCTTAGAACCCCCGTATACCCTGAATCGTATCCCGGTTGCAGCAGCGCGTCGGCGGAGGTGTGCACGAACAGCCACTCGGGCAAGCTGGTGCTGCGGCAGCAGTTCCCGTTCAACATCGACCAGTTGTTCACCATGATCTTCACCAACTCCAAGTTCAACCTGGAGCTGCTGGCCGCGCGGAACACCACCGACTACGTGCAGGTACCACCGCCCAATACGACGAAGTAAGCCGCCCGTCGTTCAAAACGCTCGATCTAAATACGATTTTGAGACCTGGATATGAAGTATATTTGAATGTCCGTTGCATTCGAAACATACGAGAGCTGCCTGTGAGTAATGTGTATGTTAACGAAATGAAATAAAAACATTTTGTCGTACGAGTGCTATTAAGTGTTTCTTATCTATTACGTCTCTCGTATTGATTACAATCGTCGAATGTCCCACTGCTGGAGTCGCGTGCCCTCTCACGATTTCGACCCAGCGGGCCACAGTCGCCGACGCGCTGGCCGGGTGCGGGTCGGTCGACTTCTCACGTCGGTAACCATTAACACCGTTATTGCTCACCTTCGGCTACTCGCGATGTTTCCTTCAACGAAGTAATAAATTCTAATACGCATATAACGTTAAAAAATTAAACGGACACGAAGAATCGAACCGTGACCCCTTCGGAACCGCTCGGTCGTTGTGGCTCGCGGTCCGTTCGTTACGTTTACGTGTGGCCGACGACGCATCGGTGGCCGCTCGTCGTCGGGTGGCTCGCCGGCTCGTAACATCCTACAGTAACTAATCTTTAAGTATTCCAAAATGTCTAACCGCCCTCTGACACCGGCGTCGCCCGCCAGGCGCCGTGGCAGACGCAGAACGGACTGAAGTGCCGCCAGATCACGTACACCCTGAAGCTGACGTCGGGCCCCATCGGACCCAAGGAGGTGCACGTCACTGAAGTTCAGGTAAAAGGAATACTAATTAGCCAACAATACTTTTAGTGAAACAAAGTTGATGTCTAGAAGAAGTCTAAAGGACGTGTGGCTTTTTGACCGGATCAGCGTAGACCGACTCTCGTTGGGGTGCTGCTCTACTGGTCGGGGTGAAGGGATGCTGACTGGCATCTGTGTTGCACTTTCATGCGCACTCATTTTAAACTCACGTCAAAGGCGTTCTTATGCGGAAAGGTTATTACAAGCTTGATGATTACTTTCAGGATAGGACTGCTTGGACACGAGTTTAATGTTAAGCCAGTTTAAGTGCGTTCTGTAACTGTGAGTAGGAAAAAAAAAACTGCTCGGGAGTTTCTTGCCGCTTCTTCTTCCGGGACCACTCACGGGAGGGATTCGTTGAAGCGATGGAAATATTATTACATTTCATTTCGCTAATTATATGTAACGGTACCGTGCCGATACGCCTCGCTTTTTTGTCATTTATATACTATTACGGAGGTTCGCGATAGTTACCGGGTCGAATGTCGGTACTTCTATTCGAATGCAAACTTGCTTTAAGCCACAAACGAACCGCAACGCCGACGCGATCGCTTCTCAGTCGACGACGCCGATTCACGGAGAATTGAATCGAATGATACCGTGTCATTTCTTCACATTCGGTGATGTTAACGGATACTGCTGATGAAGGTCTAGATCATATTTCAATGTTTAAAATGGTACCGGTGATGTCAGGCGATGTCAGGCGATGTCAGGCGATGTCAGGCGATGAACGGATGACACGAGGCGGGCGGCGCTCGTCGGCGACGAGCGAGCAGTCCGGCGTGACCGGCGCCGCATGTTTCGCGTCGTCCGATAGTTAACAGTGTGGGGCGTTACCTTTAGAAAATTCATTGTTATCATCATATCGATACATCGCAACAATCTCCGAGCACGATGTATGATGGTTATATTTATTTTAAGCGGATGTTTCCTTCGCGGGACAAAATGTATATTCGTATCGTTGCAAAATATATTAATTAACACCAGTTTAATGATGTCACCGACGATTACGGCACGGTGGCGCCGGCAGGTGATGAACAAGTGCTCGAAGCCGGGCGCGCTGTACTCGATCGACGCGACGAGCGAGAACGCGGGCATCCCGTACGCGGACTACTTCAGCGTGGAGGTGCACTACTGCCTGCAGCGCGTGGCCGACGCCGTCACCTCGCTGGCGCTCTACGCGCACGTCAAGTACAAGAAGAGCATGTGGCCCATGATCAAGAGTCAGTCTCGTTTTGTTACCCATACGTGCATAACTCCAACGGGACACGTCGAAAGTGTGAAGTGAACCGCGTGTCCGCTGTCCGCTACTATAGCTGCGTTCCGTTTTATACAATTACGCACTGCATTGATATTTAAGTTAATTATTTTTGAAATAATCAGCTCATAATAACAACAACAACGGAGCCCAGCGGTTTAACTGCCACGTCACAGATGTCGCTACAATATATTTTTTATTAGTGTTTCTACAGAAGTGTTCGTAATTAACTGTTTTTAATTATTTTAATGTTGATTAAATGTAGTGTTTATTAACAATGTAACCGAAGCGTATTAACGTTGTGTTGCGTGGCAGCGTTCCTGGAGAAGAACACGGTGTCGGGTCTGGAGGACTACGCGCGGCAGCTGGAGGCGCGGCTCATGGCCGAGGGGCGGCCCGCGCCGACCGCAGCGCGCGCGCGTCGCCGGCACCGCCGGCACGACGGTCGGTACCGCACGTGGTAAACCCGGACGCGAACGTGCCGTGCGTCGTCTCGGGCACTCGGGCGACCTGCTGCGTCGGCTTAATGAGCTGACACATAGTTGCACCATAAGTGCAGCTTGGCTAACTTCACACAACTTTGATAGCGAGTGATAACTAATCAGTGACATGCACATAATGTGCAAAATTAAAAGTTCGTGCGGGAGACCGCCGCCCCTGCACCGCGCGCAGTATAGTGGCGACGGTCACGAGTTGGTGTAGCACTGTTCACCGAGTGTGTGCATTTTATATTCACCAACCATACAAACTGCTCTTCGCGGACTGCAACCCCGCGTGACCTCCCGCGGACGGCACGCCTTTTGTTTATTAATATAAATCTATGCTCGACTATATTCCCACCTGATGGTTCAGTGGCGATGCCGCCTTAAATGGTAAGACACGGCCTATTCACTCTTCGAAATCATTTACACTGTAATCCGTTGGGTACTCCGACGCGGACGTACCGGAGGGTTGTGTACCACGAAAATTATATATTAAAATTTCTTTAGTTACTTTTAAATCAATGAAGACATTAACGATAAGTATCTATTGGTAGTATTTAACCGTACCCGCACTCGAATCCAGATTTAGTTATTCTATAACGTTGTCTAGCATAGATGGATCCACCTTTTTTTTTCGCTGAGAAATGCATTTACGCATCCCACCGCAAGGTGGCGGCGGGTATGTGGGACTCGCTGGCACGCCAGAACTTGCCAGAATACCCACTAAAACCCTGCGGGGCCCTCATCGTCTTTAATGGGGCGCCACGGGAGCGCTCGCGCATACAACCGTGACGGCCCGACGGTCGGCCCGCTTACGCGCAGACGCATAACCTCCTCGCAGAAGGAGGCCACGGCCGACCAGCACCTCTCGCTGCCGAGCATGCAGCGGACCACGCTCGACAACGAGAGGTCTCAGCCTATAACGGCCATCAGGGCATGGCACTGGGGCCCCCAAGCGGCGCACTCCTCGAGAGTGTGACGCGCCGTGTCTTAGACGGATCTGCCTGGAGCAACCCTATCCTCATGTCGGAATCCCGTACGGCCGTCTTCGGCCCGACCCCCCGATCCGACCGGCCAACTGACGCGTGTCACCGAACTGACGAGTTATATACACCGTGCGATATACTTTTAGACCTTACGTCAATGAATGGTACAGTATGCGCGGTGCCGACGCTGGCGACCGCACCCGCGCCCG